>PITA01016545.1:0-46230 GCA_004023965.1 Spilogale gracilis
GTGTCATTATTTTCGCCTGCCAGACATCCCTTGGTTTGGGACCCACATCTCTGCTGAGGCTGGTCCCCGGCAGATAGAGAAGAACCACATGGTCCTCTCAATCGAGGCAGGAAAAACATTTGACAAAAACAGCATCCTTTCCTGATTAAAACTCTTCAGAGTATAGGGATAGAGGGAATGTTCCACAATTTCATAAAATCCATTTATGAAAAACCACAAAGTAAATATCATTCTTAATGGGGAAAGCTGAGAACTTTTCCCTTAAGATCAGGAATATGACAAGGATGCCCACTCTTGTCTTAACTGTTCAACATAGTGCTAGAAGTCCTAGCAACAGCAATCGGCCAACAAAAAGAAATAAAAGGTATTCAAATTGGCAAAGAAGAAGCCCAACTCTCTCTCTTCACAAATAACATGATATTTTATGTGGAAAACCCAAAAGACTTCACCCCCAAATTACTAAAACTCATACAGCAATTCAGTAATGTGGCAGGATAAAAAATCAATGCACAGAAATCCATTGCTTTCCTATACACTAACAATATAACTATAGAAACAGAAATTAGAAAATTAATTCCATTTATAATAGCAAAAAAAACATAAGATACCTTGGAATAAACCTAACCAAAGAGGTAAAAGATCTGTACCCTAGGAACTACAGAACACTCCTGAAAAAATATCAAAGACACAAAAAGATGGAAAAACATCCCATGCTCATGGATTGGAAGAATAAACATAATTAAAATGTCTGTGCTTTCCAGAGTAATCTATACTTTCAATGCCATCCCAATCAAAATACCAATGGCATTTTGTGGACAAACAATCCTAAAATTTGTATGGAACCAGAAAAGATTCTGGATCACCAAGGAAATGTTGAAAAAGAAATATAAAGCTCGAGGTAATCACGTTGACTGATTCCAAGCTATATTCCAAAGCTGTGATCACCAAGGACAGCATTATACTGGAACAAAAACAGACACACACAACAATGGAACAGAATAGAGAGTCCAAATATGGACCTTCAGCTCCATGGTCAAATAATTTTTCACAAAGCAAAAAAAAAAAAAAATCCTATAGAATAAAGATAGTCTCTTCAATAAATAGTGCTGGGAAAATTGGACAACTATATACAGAATAATGAAACATGACCATTCTCTTAAACCATACATAAAGATAAACTCAAAATGGATGAAAGACCTCAGTGTAAGACAGGAATTCATCAAAATCCTAGAGGAGAACATAGATAGTAACCTCTTTGACATTGGTTGCAGCAGCTTCTTTCAAGACACATCTCCAAAGGCAAAGGAAACCAAAGAGAATATAAACTTTTAGGACTTCCTCAAGATAAAAACCTGTGCAGCAAAGGAAATAGTAAATAAAACAAGGAGGCAACCCCTGAAATGAGAAAAGATATTTGCAAATGACACTACAGAAAAAGGCTGATATCCAAGATCTATAAAGAACTTCTCAAACTCAACACCCAAAAAACAAATAATCAAATCAAAAAATGGGCAGAAGACATGAACAGACACTTCTCCAAAGAAGACATACAAATGGCTAACAGATACATGAAAACATTGTTCATCATTAACCATCAGGGAGATTCAAATCAAAACCATGTTGAGATACCATTTTACACCAGTTATAATGGCAAAAATTGACAAGGCAAGAACAACAAATGTTAGAGAGGCTGTGGAGAAAGGGGAACTCTCTTACACTGTTGGTGGGAATGCAAGTTTGTACAGCCACTTTGGAAAACGGTGTGGATGTTCCTCAATAAATTAAAAATAGAGCTACCCTATGACCCAGCAATTGCACTACTGGATATTTATCCCAAAGGTACAGATATATTGAAAATAAGGGCCATGTGCACCCCAAAATTCATAGCAGCAATGTCCCCAGTACCCAAATTGTGGAAAGAGCCTAGATGCACTTCAACATATAAATGGATAAAGAAGATGTGGTCCATATACACAATGGAATATTACTCAGCCATCAGAAAGGATGAATACCCAACTTTTACGTCAACATGGAAGGGACTGGAGGGTATTATGCTGAATGAAATAAGTTAAGCAGAAAGTCAATTATCATATGGCTTAGCTTACTTGTGGAGCATAAGGAATGACATGGAGGACATTAGGAAAAAGAAGGGAAAAATGAAGGGTGGGAAATCAGAAGGGAAGATGAGGCATAAGAGACTATGGACTCCCAGAAACAAACTGAGGATTTTAGAAGGTAGGAGGTGGGGGGAATGTGTTAGCTTGGTGTTGGGTATTAAGGAGTGCCTGTATTGCATGGAGCACTAGGTGTTATATATGAATATATATATGAATGAATCATGGAACATTACATTAAAAACTAATGTACTGTATGGTGACTATTATAACATAATAATAATTTAAAAAAAGAATGAAAGCAATCCCAAAGAATCTACAACAAGCTACTAAAACTGATAATGAAATTTATCAAGGTCACAAGATTCACAGAAAATATACAAAATTAATTTTCTTTCTCTATATATTAATAATGAATAATGAAATTTGAAATGTAAAAATAATCTTTTACAATAGCATAACGAATCATAAAATACTTAAGTAGTATTCCAGGAAAATGTGTACAAGATCTTTATGCTGAAAACTATAAAATATTAGTGAAGAAAATTTTAAAAAGCCTAAGTAAATTGAGAAATATACTGTGTTCAGAGATTAGCGATCCGATATTGCTAATCTTATCAGTTTAACCTTCATTAATTTATAGAATCGATGTTACCTCCAACAAAGTATCAGTAGGACTTTGATAGAAATTTCCAAGAACAAATTTGGGAGACTCACATTTGATTCTATAATTTACTCTAATGGTATAATATTTAAGACACTACATTGTTAGTGAAAGTTAGAAAAGTATATCAATGAAACAACAGAGTACTAGAAATGGACTCCTATGCTTACATGGTCAATTTATTTTGAGTAAGTACAAAAACAAGTCAGTGCAGAAAGTACAGTCTTATTAACAAGTGTTGCTGTACCAGTTGCACAGCCATATGCACACAAAAAAATCCTCATTCAAGACTTTTCTCCACTTACGAAAATAATGACCAAATCCATCATAGCCTTTCAATGTAATATTTAAAACTGAAATTTATGGAAAATAACACAGGAGAAAATATTTGTGATTGTGTTAGTCGAAAGTTTTTTCATTATATCACATAAAACTGATCCATAAAAGAAAAAAAAAGATATATTGTAGTTTATCAAAATTAATGGACTTACATTGCTTGAAAGGCAATGTTTTAAGATTGAAAAGACAAAGTGATGAACTGAGAAAAATATTTATAATGCATATATCCTATAAAGTACTTGTACTCAGAATACATAAAAAATGGATCTCAAATATGTAAAGAACTCTCACAATTCAATAATAAGAGGCAATAAATTTAACAAAAAATGAGCAAAGGATTTAAATAGATACTTTACTCAAGAAGTCATGTAGGTTGGAAACAAACATATAGTTAAAAAAAAAAAAGCTCGACATATCAGTGATTTAGAGAAATGCATATTAAACCACCATGAGATAATACTATATCTGTACTAGTATGGCTGAAAATAAATGACTATACAAACTGTCTTTAAGGATGGAGAATAGTTCAAATAATGAAAGATTATTGATGAGAATACAAAAATGGCACAGCTTATTTGGAAAACATTTTGATAGTTTTCCTTTGAAGTAAAAAATACCACTATGTCTAGCAATCTCATTCTTAGATATTTACCAACTGAAAATGGAAATTGTTAGATACACACAGAAGGTATGCAAATATTTGTAGAAGTTTTGTTCATAATTCTTAAAAATTAGAACCAATCCTAGCCCCATAACTAGAGATACAAAAGAATTAGAGCTTTTTAAAAAAATAATTTGTGTGGAATAATTCTAAGACAAACTAATCAGAGCAATTAAACAGATTACCAAAAATTTCAAAGAATGTTTATCATGAAGACTAAACCGTAATGTTGTAAATATAAGATTAAAATTACTAACAGCATAATGATATCAATACTATGAATTTAGATGTTAAAAACATCCTTATAAAGAGTTAGGGAAGATACTATAATAGAAACTAAGAGTATTAATGAAAAATAATGGGACTTTTATTTTCCTTTTCATCCAAGAGGCATTCCTGAAATATATTATACTATCTTTTACACATTCTTCAAAACATGATTCTCTACTTCAAAAACCATAGGAAAATTGATCATTGATATAACTGCTAACTCAGCTGATACTTGCATGAGCTCTTATGTTCATTTTCTATATTCATTATAGTAGAGAAGAATGTCTCTTGATTGTTGTAATAAATAAAATTTTGAAAAATATGGGCCTGGATATATGTGTACATATACATATATATATATATATATATATATATATATATATATACACACACATATATATATACATATACACACACATATGTGGATACATACATATATATACACACATGCACATATATATGTACATTCATCTACATATATGTACATGTATATTATCATTACCTATACTTACATATTTTTAGTTAGGTAGTATTTACATATCATAAAATGAATGAACAGTAAATTTACAGAATTATTCAATCAACATTATGATCCATTTTTATAAAGTTTTACTTATTTGAGAGAGAGAGAGAGAGCATGCAGGCATGCAAGTGGTGGGAAGGACAGAGGGAGATGGAAAGAATGTCAAGTAGCTGAATGCAGAACCCTAGGAAGACCTCATCTCACAACCCTGAGATCATGACCTGAGCCAAAATCAAAAGTTGGAAGCTCAACCAACTCAGCCACAAAGCATCCCAATTATGATCCATTTTTAAAAACATTTTCATTATTCCATATACTTCATAACCATTGCAGTCAACAATTATTCCACTCTCAGGCAATCACTTATTTATTTTTTGTCTGTATGGATTTGTCTTTTCTGAACATTTCATCCACATGGAATCATACAATATGTGGTATTTTGCACCTGGCTTCATTTGTGTAGAATGATGTCTTTGAGATTCATTCATGCTGTAGCATGTAACAGTTAACAGTGTTAACAAGTATATGGAGAAACAGGTACCTTCATACATTCCCAGTGGAAATGTAAACTGGCAAATCCACTTTGCAAAAACACATTTTAACAGCTTCTTAAAAACATAAAGTTACCATGTAAACTATTTCCATTTCTATGTTGTTACCCTTGAGAAATGTAGACATATATCCCCACAAAAATTTAGATATTGTACTTGAATATTCACACCATCAGCATTCATAACCAAAAACTGGAAACAATCCAAATACCTATCAATTGGTGGTGAGAAGCAAAATATGGTATATTTATAAAATAAAATACTGCTCAACAAAATGAGTAAAAAATTTAAAAACTGCTGCCATGATGCAGATCTTAAAAGTCAATAGACTCATTTTTTAATGAGTGCATTATTTTTTATTCCTTTGATACTTATTCTGTAATGACATTATTTTTTATTCCTTTGATACTTATTCTGTAATGACAAACTTCTATTTGTATAAATTGTATATTTTTAAAATTTTATAGCTCCATCTGAATATTTAAAAGTCTTTATCAATTAAGAAATGGGAAACTATATGTTTAAATTTATCATTAATTTACAGTGAGAAACAATGTACTGGAGAATCATTTAGACTTCTTTATGAAAGTCCAAAGCTTGAAACTTCTCTCATTTCAGAAGATATAGTAGAAATGATAGTAAATATAAAAGTCTACTGCCCTTTATTTTATACATGTTGATTCCGTTAAGCTGCCTTTCTAGAAAAGAGTTTCCTACATGTTGCTACAAATCAGAATCTCTTGGGCTCTTTGTGTAAATTATAATTTCCAAGGCCTTACCCCCATAGATTCTGATGAGTGAGTCAGAAAGCTGTGATGCTAATAATCAACACAGGTAATTCTAACTTAACAAGTCTGTGGCATGTGGGAGTCACTTCTAAAAGAAATAACAACAACAACAACAAAAAGATTACTTGCTTCTAATGAGAACTAACAGAATTCCAAGCACAGGACTCTATTAAATGCAATTTAATACATTCTAGATGGAGTATGAAGAAAAGCTGATTACCTCCAAAGAGTTTCTAATTATTTTTAAGCATTATATACATCATGTACCAGTAGAAGAAAAAGTATTGCATGGCAATTCAGATTTATGAATTTTCTTCACAATGAGAGCTAATTACAGTTTTCCTGTTTATGAAAGAAACACACTTACAGACAAAGCTTCATTAAAAAAAATTCTTTAATCAATGTAATCAGTCAACAAATATTAATTGAATACCTTCTTTACATAAGAGATTGTGAAATGTGATCAGAATAACATATTTTTATAGATTCTGGGAAATTTATAGTCAGTCTCTTAGTAGTTCATAAGCATACCAAATAAATGTAATACTAATGAAATGTAAATTCTCTTATGACTTAGAATAATGGACATTTAGTACTCAGTATATGACAGTGATCACTGTATTTGGGCAATACATGCATTTTAAGTTTAATTTTCAAAAAATGATGACATAGGCATTATTTTATTATACTATAATAGATGAAGAAACAAAGGTCTCCAGATAGTAAATGGTGAAGTAAGATGGGCAGCTAGGTTTCTCTAGCTTCAATGTTTGAACACATACCTCTATATAAAGAGATATTTGAAAGTCCTAAATGAATTTAGATTATAGTCAATTAATTTTCATTGAAAAAGGACAAGATATAAGGGAGAAAGAAGAAAGGTTTCCTAATCTAGAGTGTATGTACAGATGGTCCCTGAGTTATGATTGTTTAATTTATGATTTTATTTCCTTTTGATGATGTGAAAATGGTACGCATTCAGTAGGAAAGAAATCTTACTTTGAATTGTAAATTTTGATCTTTTCTCAGTCTAGCAACATGCAGTACAATACTGTTTTTATATGGGACAGTGTCAGTGAGCCATGCCCCCTAGTCACTCATGTAATCATGAGTATAAACAACTGATAAACCTACAGCCATTCTATACATATACAACCATTCTATTTTCCATTTTCAGTACAGTATTTATTAAATTATATGAGATATTCAATGCTTCATCATAAAATAGGCTTTGTGTTAGATGATTTTGCCCAATTGTATGCTAATGTAAGTGTTCTGAGCACGTTTATGGTAGGCCAGGCTAAGCTATGATGTAAGTTAGGAGTATTAAATGCATTTTTAACATGATATTTTCAATTTATGAATGGTTTATCAGGATAAAAACCCATCATAAGTCAAAGAATATTTGTACTTGAAATCTACACGATTTGGAAAGTAGAGGACATTCAAGCAAAAGAAAATGATGTGAGTAAAGATGTCCAGGAAGACAGAAGTATTTGGTGCAAAGTTTATAAAATGTTTTGAGTAGGTTTAGAAGAAAAGAGAATCAAGTAAAGTCTTAGTTGAACCTTGAATGTTGGGCTAAGAAATCTGAAATACATCTTATCTCAAATTGGAAGCCATTTTTATTTTATCTTTGGGGATAAAATAATATACTTGACAAATTATTACTAGCTGGTCCTCTACTCTAACCTCTATGCTAGTTATTGGAGGCACAATGATGAAAGATGGACACAATCACTATTCTCATAAAGTTTGCATTGTAATGAGTTTTTAAAAAGTAAAGAAACAAAATGACTATGAATTATAATAATTATCCTAAGGGAAATAGACAGGATTTTGAAATAGAAAAAACTTAGAGCATATAGGGAGACGGAAGGTTTTGTAAAGACCATGAGGAGAAAAAGTCATTTGGAAGTTGAAGAACGATAAAGACAATACCATGTAACTGGAGCTTAATGAAAGAGACAGAGTGGCTGAAAATGAATGTATAAAAATCAGCAAGGGCCAGATCAGACCAGGTCTATGGTCATGGTAGAATTCCAAATGTGTTTGGAGACACCAACTAGTTTTAAGTAAGAGAAAGACAAGGTTTCAGTTCTTTTGTTTATAAGATCTCTTTGCTTCTCTGTAGGGAATGGTTTGCGTAGGGGCAAGAGTGCAAAAAATAAGGAGTTAGGTCAATTCCAGATATAGGATGATAATGGACAATTTAATTTGATGGTATTGCAGGCTTTGAAGCACATGTTCCAAAAATAAGTGCACCTATCAGAAATAGGAAAAATACTTTTTAGCAGTAAACTAAAGCTTACACTTAAATTTCTGATCTTACACATAAGTGCCCAAACATTTAATATAGGCAACTAGAATGCCATTCAGTTATGCAATACCATCAGTGATTATAGTAGAGGTTTTTGTAGTTTAGACACTTGGATATAAGTCCTGCTTCTCCACTTAGTGGTGTAATCTTGGAAAAATTACCTGAACTATTTTGGCCTTAATATCCTCCAGAAAGGGTAATATATGATCTATATGACAGATCTTTTATAAGAATTAAGTGGAATAACACCTGTCTTACAAAATACGTGTCATCGAGTAAGAGATTAGGAAATGTTATCTAAGGATCAACATTGTATATTGATAATAGGAAGAAAAATAAAACATTTTTCTTTTACGGATAAAACAATAATACATGTTTTCCTTCTGAGGTTAGTAGAATATTTAATAAAAAAAATTAACAATGTGTCTTGGGGCATGGCCCCAAATGGCAGTCTCATCTCATCCTGGGGATGACTTCAGACTGATTGTATCTCATATAAAAAGAGACAAGGCAACTATCTTCAAACCCAAATTTCAAATTTCTCTGAGATACCTTGTCGGCTGTTGAAGTATGGGAGTTCATTTAATCATATTTTTACATGTTATAATAAAAATTTAGCTTTATTTCTGAAAAAGCTGGAAAAGAAAGTGCATTCTTATAAGCAATGCAGTGGTATAGACACAGAAGGGTCTTTGCCCTAGATTTGCAGTTACTACTTCCTAATTTCATCATAAATTGGTCTCTTCTCCCATAAAACAGGACCATAAGAGTTGGAAAGAAGCCACAGAATCTTCACCACCAAATAGAAAGAGTAGAATTTCCATTTTATTAGTTGGTTTTCCAGCATATAATTACAGTGGGATAAACTGAATAGGAATCTTGTCACATGGGGCTGGCTCAAAAGAGGGAATAGGAACAGAGCTGTATCAGCTCATTATTATACATTACCTGAACTATTTTGGATTTAATATCCTCCAGAAAGGGTAATATATGATCTATATGACAGATCTTTTATAAGAATTAAGTGGAATAACACCCGTCTTACAAAATATGTGTCATCGAGTAAGAGATTAGGAAATGTTATCTAAGGATCAACATTATATATTGATAATAGGAAGAAAGATCATGTATAGTGATCTTTATATCTTTATATCTCATGTATAATAATCATGTCTGATATTTATTTATAATTAATAATAATTAATTATTATTAAGATTAACTGGAAAAAAGTTTGAGAAATTGGTATTAGAAGAATGGTAACTGATGTGCACAGGTGATGTAATACAAAAAAAGACCAGATTTGGAGATATTGCATGGGATTAGGGAAAATAAATTGGTTGAGGTAAGATAGGAGGCTAGCCCTCACGCAAAGTTTAGGAGGAGATTGGGAATTGAGCTTCCTTTTCTTTGTGTTCATTAAAAGTCTTAAGAGCATATTAACTGGTTGAAAAATATAGAATTCTGCCTCACATCACTTTTTTTCTTTTTTCCCCTTTTTAAAATACTGCTATACCCTCTTTTTTCTCAGAGTTGGTCCCCCTTGTTTCTAGTGAGAGTTGACCAAATTTCCCCAACTCTGTCTCTCCCACCCAAAAAATAAAATAAAAATCATAATTCAAAAGTTTTCATTCATTTATTCATTCACAAATATTTATTGAGTACCTGCTATAAAGCTATTGAAGTTCTAGATTCTAGTGAGTAGCAATAAACAATAAACAAAAATCCCTACTGTAGTCAAAATTATATTTGAGGAAGGAAGGGAACGGAGAATTAACAAGATTAATATTTAAAATATATGATGTGATAGGGATTAGAGAGGCACTTCTGAAAGCACTGGGTGTTATAGATAAGTGATGAATGACTAAATTCTCCTTCTGAAACTAATATACTACATGTTATCTAACTAGAATTTAATAAAAACATGAAACATAATAGAATAGGTTTAAAAAATTAAAATGAGGTATTAAATTTTTGTGACATAATAGAAGATCTTGGATATACACTTTTTCTTTTGACTTTTTTAGTTTTGGACTTTGAGTTTTCCATTTTATTTATATGTAAAAATGGGCTGAAATGATAAACTGAGAATGGAATAAAAATTATTAAAAATATATGTTGTAATAGATAAGTACTAAAAAAATAGAGGGTGGAGTACATGAAGTTTGTATGTTATTAGCTGTGCTTTATAGTTCATATGGGGAGACCTGGAACAACTTCACTGAGAAGAAAACTTTTGTGTCAAAAGTTGAAAGAGGGCAGAGGTCAAGTACAATACAGTGAAACAGTGGGTGCAAAGATCCTGCAGAGGGAATGTGTTGGGTATAACCACATAGGGTGGTTGGGGCAGAGTGAGGGGAGACATATTATGAAAAGGTTAGGGTGGTAAATGCAGGAAGGAACACACATTTTATAAAGCTTGGTAGGTTGCCTGTCTTAGTCTCCTCAGACTGCTATAAAAAAAACAGCATCAACTGGATAGTTTATAAACAACAGAAATGTATTTCTCACAGTTCTGACGGCTGAATGTCCAATATCAACAGCTGGATTCTTGTGAAGTCCCTTTTTTGAAGTTGCAGAATATTGTCTTGCTGTGCCCTCACACAGCGAAAGGGGCAAGCTAACTCTGAAGTCTCTATTATGAAGCAGTAATCCCACTCACAGAGGACTTACCTTCATGGTTTAAGCACCTCTCTAAGGCCCCATATACTAAAATCATCACCTTGGAGGTTAGGATTTAAACAGGAATTTTGAGGGGACATAAATGTTCAGACCATAGTAGTGCCATAAGAATTTTGGCTTTTACTTAGAAGTCATTTTGAAAGTATTCCCATAGAGAAACAAGCAAAAAAGTAAAAAAGAAAATAGTAAATAGCTAGTAAAAATGACAAAATTTTAAAAATAATCCCCAAATTGTTATTATTTTGATGTCTTTTGATTCCTAATAGGTCTCATCTTGTTCTCCTATTTCTTGCTTCTGAAGATTATATAAAATTGAAACAAATAATAAAAGTGAGTTACTATTCATTTAGGTACTTATGGCTCAAATGTGAAATTTATGTTACTAAAATTTCTCTGATTAAGTGATTTTAATGCTGTCATGAGTGTCCTATGACAAGACTATTCCTTATATTGTATATTTAATTTGTGGGATGGAAGCTGAAATTTGAATTTTTCCATTTACCCAATCTAGTTTGTAGCCTCCCTCTACCTCCAGCCCTCTAGCTGTGTGTCATAGTCAATAGGCACAACTGATATTTTCTTTAATATAGTATATTTTGACATGTTATATTTGATTATATATTTCAAATGGTGATTACATATTGATCTGGAATTTTTTAATTGACATAAGCTCTTTGTCACGGCATAACCTTTTTACAGGACCTCATGCTAATTAAGGGCAGTCCGGGTTTAAATACCATATCTCCATGAAGTCTATCTTAGTGTGGGGTTTAAACGCAACAAAACAATTGCTCAAAACAGCAGCATTTCCAAAGGTTTATGAGAGCCTTAGTTTATAGAATTTTACTTTAAAAATTGCATTGCGTATGGAGACTGTTAAGTCTGTTTCCAGTATCCCTGTGGAAACATATAGTCACTGAGGTTTGAAACATCTTAATCTCAAAGTCATAAAATGCCTATAGCACAGGGACTGCATGAAACAACACTAAGAAGAGAATTTCTGATATAGTGAAAGTCATAATATTGATTTCAATAGAAAGCTTGAAAAAGAACATAGTAATTTTATGTCCTAGTTCCAAGAACACCAAACAACTGGAAATATAAGGTTGTACAGTCACAATTAAAATACAGATACACTTTCAGGTTTAATTTGGTGATGTAGATTATATGAGAAAACTAAACCTCCTTTATGCTGAATTTGGTTAATAGATATTTTATATTAATGTAATGCTTTTTGGAGACAATTGGATATAGTAAAAGAATAGATATTTCTCTATCCCTTTATTTTTAATCATAACATCATCAGGTTGGTATTGAACTAGAGGCAAATGAAATTCTGTAGCTGAAGGTAAAATCAAATAGGTTTACCATAGTGTGGGTACAGTAATGTAGTCAGGGAACCTAGAAGTATCTAGTAAATATATTAGAGTGTGAACAGATAGTAATTATTTTTGTGGTTTAGTGTTCATTTTGTAGTTAATGATTTTCTAATATTTATTAGCTCCAGGAAAAGAGATTATCTGTAACCTTAAATTCATAGGTAGTATTTTATTACATCTAATCGAGAGTTTTCATACCTGGATGAAAATAAGAAACATTTAAGGGGACTGCTAATGATGCCTAAACATGACCCAAACCATTTGAAATGAAATCTTGGGGCAAAGACTGATAACTATATTTTATAAAGAGATTCCCAGTGAGAATTCAGAAACATTGACCTAAACTACATTTTTCTTACTTCTGATTAAACCCATTTTCCCCAGTTTTCTGCATGAGGTGAGTAGTTTATCAACTTTTATAGAATACCTTTACACATATTTAAAGAAAACTATATCAGTAGTATCTCCATTGCTCATGTATTCATAATTCATATTACAGGAAAATATGAGACCTAAGTAGAATTATGATATGATTTTATAAATGTTTTTATTTGACAAATGAGAACAATGAGGTTGAGAGACATGAGATGATTTGACTATGGCCTCTGGTGAACTGGTGACATCATTACTGTAACCTCAAGAACACACACTTCTGCCTTCACTGTCCACTGTTCTTTTTCATTGTGCCATATCACCTGAACTTATTTATGACTTCCTAAATGTTCTATTTTTTAATCTTTTTCAAAATTCAGCATCTGTCCTGAGCTTTAGGTGAATAGTATAAGGGAATTACCATGCAATTTCTCTAATGCATGTACTATATTTACTTTCTTATTAATCCTGCTGATTCAGACTACAATTTGGAGTGATCACTACATCTTTTCCTATTAGGTTAGCACTTTCTGTATAGTCCTCACTTGGTGTATAATTTCTATTTCTTTCAACTTTTAATTATGCTATATTTTACATTTTACTTTTTATTTTTCTATAGATTTATTAATACTTGTGATCTTGAACTAAATTAAATTTTATAACATCATCAATGATTTTTATATTTTTATGCTAAACAATAGAACTCAATATATTTCTAATGTTCAATTTTATAAATTTGAGTTATCTGAAATATATGAGGTTTTCACTTATTTAAATCAATGACATCTTTAAAAACCATGCATGATTTTAGTAAGTCTATTCCTCATGGACTCTGACATATATGAGATAAATGTTCCACCGTTTCTTTATACAAAATTAATTTTATATTTTTTCCCTACATTTCTATAATTTCAGTACTGCTATAAAAGCTACCTCTAGGGGTGCCTGGGTAGTTCACTTGGTTGAGCTACTGCCTTCTGCTCTGGTCATCCCGGAATTCCGGGATAGCCTCGCATTGGGCTCCCTGCTTGGCTAGGAAACTGCTTCTCCCTCTCTCACTCCCCCTGCTTGTGTTCCCTCTCTGGCTGTGTTTCTCTCTGTCAAATAAATAAATAAAAATCCTTATTAAAAAAAAAGCTATCTCTGGTGATCAAAACAGTACCTAAAAATCTTGTTTATTAAATCAAAGATACCAAAAGCTACCTTATCCTAGCAGACCTAGTTCTACATCTATTTCAGTGAAATTCAATACATATGACTCTTTCATTGAAATATAGTCAAAACTTATATTTTAGTTAAAAGAACCTAACATGTTAGCATAGTAAAATTGATTTTACTATTTCTGTCATCTAGAAGACACATTTTTTTTCCCATTACTCAGAAAAAAAAAAAAAAAAGAATCTCAGACTGAGGATCGAACAACTGCAAATACACAGTTTAGGCTGTCACATCTCTTCAATATATATAAAAACAGAATGTATCAATCTAGAGAGAAAATAAGCCTTTCTAATTAGAGTATCACAGAAGCCCTATCTCAGGGACAGGTTCCTCTGAGATCCTCAAAGGAGGATCTTCTATGGAAATTAAGGAAGAAGAAGGGTCAAAAGAAGTTTGTTCCCATCAGAATCACAAGACTATAAAGTATAGGAGTGAAGTAAGAAATATAGTGCCTATAACAATAAAGCCATAAAGAGAGCAGGGAAAGAAGATCTCTTGAGAAATCAAGAGATGAAGGGGAAAAAGAACTTTGAAGAAATCCCAGGGAGCTAGCTAAACTCATTTAAGCAAAGAACAAGTAAATATATGAATGTGTAAAAATATTAACACCAGCATAAGAGGCATTTTGACTCTGAAAGAGGAAAAGTTGAATGGATTTTGTTATATATATATATATATATATATATATATATATATATATATATATACACTCAGAAAAAGTGTACAAATCATGAGTTAATGCTTGATGCATTTTCACAAAGTAAACACCTGTGTAACAAATACTCAGACCAAGAAATAAAAATTCTATCCATATTCCATAAGGCCCCTTTTTGCTCCCTTCTAATCACTCTCCACCCCAAGACTAGCTACTTTCCAATCTCTCACATCATGACTAGTTCTGTGTTTGAACATTATGTAAATGGAATAATATGGTGTCTTGTCAGTGTATTTTTTCTGTTTCTTAATATTATGTTTATGAGATTTGTCATTACTATTTATAATTGTAATGTGTTCTTATTGATATACAACATTCTATTGTGCAAATATACTTCAGTATAGCTATCCAGTTTTTTTTTATCCATTTATCCAGTGGACATGAATATAGTTACCAAGTTGAGGATATTATGAATAGTGCCACTCTGAACATTCCAGAGATTTTGTCTTAGTAAACAAGTGCATATCTTTTGAGTATACACTTAGGAGAATTGCAAGTTCATAGTGATGGATATATTTAGATTAAATTGAGTTCTAGCACCCCATTATGGAATTAATTTGCATTTTCCTAAAGAAGTTGAGTTTTATTTTGTTTTTGGTATATTTATTAATCATTGTCTATTCAGTTTACATTTTTATTTTTTAAGTTCATATTTTTAGATTGTGTTTTCAACTTTTTATTCATTAGAGTTATTTGTTTATTCTAGAAACAACTTATTTTTATATATGTGTTGCAAATATTTATTTCATTGACTTTCTTCCCTCTTAGTGATATATTTTGATGAGCAGAAGTTGTTATTTTTTACATAGTCAAATATATCCATTGTAGTAGTTTTTGTGTCCTGTCATAGAAATCTTTTCCTTATAAGCTCCTATGATATCCTCCCATATTTTCTTCTAAAATTTTTATTGTTTTACCTTTCATGTTTGCTTATCTTATCAATCTGGACGTGACTTCTATGGTGTGAGATAGGAATTTCAGGATTTAATTTATCTACCTGGATAGCCAATTGACCTCAAAAATGTTTTTGAAGAAATTATCCATTCTCCCCTGCACTGCAGTGTAATCTTTGTCATTAATCCAGAGAACATATATGAATGAATTGCTTCTGAACTTACTGTTCTGTTCTATTGGCCTGTTTGTCTGTCTTTGTACTGATTTCACACTGACTTAATTACTATGGTCTTACAATGAATCTTGATATTTGATGGTGTAAGTCTTCAAGCCTAGATTTCTGTTCCTTAAGATTACCTGGTCTATTTTTTTTTCTTAATTTTGAGAAGTGTTTGCATTATTTATTTATTTATATTTATTTATTATTTAGAGTACATATGAATGCACAAGTAAGGTGGATGGAGGGGTTGGGTCAGAGGATGAGGGAGAGAGAATATCTTAAGTATGATCCAGACTCATCCTGGAACCCAACATGGTGCTTGCTTTCACAACCCAGAGATCATGATCTGAGCTGAAATCAGGAGTCAGATGCCTAGCTGACTGAGGCAACCAGGTGACCCTACCTATTTTTAACCCTTTGCATTTTCATATAAATCATAATAGAAGTTCACCAACATTCATAAAAAATACCTCCTGGAATTTTAAAATGTAATTGTGTTAATTCCAGACATTGATTTGGGCATAATTAACATACTTAATATTGAGTGTTCAAATCCACAAACATGATGTATCTCTCCACTTGTTTATTGTTTTAATTTTTTAAAAAGATTTTATTTATTTATTTGTCAGATATAAAGACAGAGTAGATGCCACAAGCAGGAGGAGCAGTAGAAAGAGAGAGAAGCAGACACCCTGTTGAGCAAGGAGCTCAAGGACCTGGGATCATGACCTGAGCTAAAGGCTGATACCTAGACAACTGAGCTACCCAGGTGTCCCTCTCTCCATTTATCTTTTAGTTAATTGCGCCATCAGATAGAAAAATTACCCCTTCTACATAGTACTGCCTTGCCCAAAGTCATGATTTCCTTCACAGGGGAGGTACACATCTAATAAGTGATCAGTGTGGGAGTATAAGATGCTGTCCATATCAGACAACTCTAGAGTCATGGAGACCCCAAGACTCCATGGGGACATGACTCCAAGTCCCCATGGAGTCAACTGAGGCTGTGACTGTACTTACATTACAGCTTGACTTCTTCTTCTGCCTAAATCCTGCTTCCCTTCTTCTCTTTGTTAGACATTGTTGCAGGACTTCATGTTTTTGTGACTACAGAAGAGAAAGAGAGAGGGAGGAAGAGAGAAATGGGGAAAGAAAGAGAAGGAGGGGGAGAGAATAAGAACCATAGAGAAGCCAACAGAGAGTCCTAACACACTGAGCCACCAAATTGACCAATATTGGGGCTTTCTCCAGAAATATTTGTAGGTAAGATCCACTAATAAACCTCCAGCGTTTAAGCCACTTTAATTATTCTATTTCTTGCAGCAGAAAAGTGTCTAAAAATTAACTTCTCCATCAGTTTTATTTCCATTTTCTACATTTGGATGGTAAGGGAGAAACTTTGAAAAATCTTACTGAAATTTAGACTCATGCTATTATATTTCCTATTCTTCCAATTGAGTTTGTCTTTAAATAAAATTAGAATAGTATGGCTTATTTTTTTATTTGATTAATGATTTATGTATGATTATTTAGCTCGTATTTTTGTGTAATTCTAAGAAATAGATTTTAAAAAACAAATGTTAATATATTGCTTCTTATTTTCAGTAGGAGAAAATTGCTTAACATCAAAATTCAGATCTGAAATGTTTTGAGTATACACTCCTCTATTTTTAACTACACCAGCCATTAAAACATTTGCCTCGGTTTAAGGAACAGTTAGAATAACAATTTAATCTTTGCTTTTATTACTCAGTAGTCCAGGTAAAGAATATGCATGCAATCAAAATTTCAATCAAGAGGAAGCTTTCTATTGCTTCCTTGATACCTCATGAAAGCAAGCTCCAAAACAGGTTAAGACATTATAGCACCTGGGCTTCATGAATTTTTACAAACTTGAATGTGCTCATAAGGGAGGAATGGGGAAAGACATCAGTATTCAGGGGCCTGCTGTTTTACTGTATCAGGTTTTTTTTTTCTGCATCTTGGAGATACAATTCCGCATTTATTTCTTATTGTATCATCAGTTGGCGACTCAAGGTTTAAGGCCATTAATGTTTTAGAGTGTGGTCAACATGATTAATATTTCTCTTAGGGATGAAGCCTTTGAGGAAGTAAAAAGTTAGTTTGTTAACTGAATTTGAATTGGTGTCAAATGTATATAATTTTGTAAATATTAGCCCCTTCTGATATTTCCTTTGTTATTGTCCTTTGCATGTGAACCATTCTTTAAAATTTTCACAGGCCTTGAATGGGCAGGCTGAGTTAGTATTCTGATTTTGCTTTGTGTGTGTGTGTGTGTGTGTGTGTGTGTGTGTGTGTGTGTGTATTTGTTTTTAGTATGCTTAGTTTTTTCTTCCAGGAATTTTAAATGATTTTCTCTCTCTCTCTCTCTGTCTCTGTCTCTCTCTCTCTCTCTTTACCTTACTTTTTTTTTTTTTTTTTTTTTTTTTTTTTTTTTTTTTTTTTTTTTTTTTTTTTTTTTTTTTTTTTTTTTTTTTTTTTTTTTTTTGGTAACATTCTTTTTGGTCAGAGTGTTTCAGGGTAATGAAATTATTATAAGCAATTCAAAAATGTATTATATTCACCTGTTTTAACTGGTGTTCTGGTAGATTTATAGCTGTCTAGTAAGCACTGTTCAAGTTCCAATAACTTAAATACTAATATTAAAGGTAAAAAATCAAGTAGCTACTTATTTAAAAGATTTCTTTATTTTATCTTATTTTATTTTATTTTTAAGATTTTATTTATTTGACAGAGAGAAACACAGCTAGAGAGGAACACAAGCAGGGGGAGTGAGAACAGGGTGAAGCAGGCTTCCCGCCGGGCAGGGAGCCCGACGTGGGGTTCTATCCTGGGTCTCCGGGATCATGACCTGAGCCAAAGGCAGTCGCTTAACCAACTGAGCCACCCAGGTGCCCCAAAGGTTTCTTTATTTTAGAGAATGGAGAGAGAAACAGAGTGAGTGAGTGTGCGAGTGAGCAGGGAGAGGGGCAGAAAGAGAAGGAGAGAAAAACCCAAGCTGTCTCTGCATTAAGCATGGAGCCCAATGCAGGGCTCAATCTCACCACACTGAGACCATGACCAGAACAGAAACAAAAGCCAGCACTCAAATTAGTTGCCCAACCCAGGTGCCCCTCAAATAGCTACTTTTTTACAATGCCTATAATGTCTGACACTTTGTAATACCCTGTGGATACAATAAATCAATTGGTGGGGAGAGAGACTTGGGGGAAGTTACTTTCAGAGAAAAGAAGCAACCAAAAATTGAAAATCTTAAACAAAATGAGAAGGGTAGAAGGCAGAATAACATTGCTATCCTAAGATCACCTCATCCCATGAACATACATAGATAACAGCCACATCAGTGCAACTCAGAAAATGACTTGAAGACTGGCTGAAATGTCTTTCTATAGTTTCCAGTGGTAGAGAGGAGGCCACATAGAAAAGTGTAAGAGGGGTGGGGTCATGGCCAAGAAACAAACTCTAGGTGAGATTAACTAATGGGAAGGACACCACAAGCACAGAGAAGGGAGAAGAACATCATATACCAGATACCTCAAGCACAGTCGGATCTGTACTGCGAAGAAAAATTTCCATATTGTTTGGCTTTGAGAACCAGTGGGTCTTCACTTTGCAAGTTTTTACAATCAGCAGGGCTTATCATGAGGTACTTTAAACAGGGTTTAGCTCTGGGAGAGCTAGAGGGTAATGCCTTCATAACAAATAACTCCATAGATATACAGCATTGAACAGCAGTTTGAAAAGTTACCTGGGGTATACATGAAGGAGATTTATTTACTAATTTCAGAACATGCTGGAGGTGCAGGCATCTTTAGGAAACTTCTCCAAGAGCAAAAGTACGGGAGGGTAACATTTCTATCTGTGGCCTCTATCTCTTCCCTAAGCTTAGATAGCTGGACATTTGTGAGAACCACTCTCCACCTCTCTTGCTAATATTGTGCACACTGTCTCTCATTCTTCTGTGAATCTTCCCCATCCAACCTACCTTGCTTGGTAGTCATCCCTCTAAAGTGACTCCTGCCATATCACATCCTGCAAGTAGACCGTGCTGGTACTGGCACTACCCCAAAATAACTCTTGCCCTGGGGAGAAGACATATAGATGGGCAACAAACACATGAAAAAATGCCCACATCACTGATCATCAGTGAAATGCAAGTCAAAACCACAATGAGATATCACTTTACATGGGTCAGAGTGGCTAAAATCGAAGACAGGAAATAACACATGTTGGTGAAAATACAGAGAAAAAAGAACCCTTGTGCATTGCTGGTGGCAATATAAATCGGTACAGCTACTATGGAAAAGAGTATGGAAATTGCCTCAAAAATTTAAAAATAGAATTATCATATGATCTAGTAATTCTACTACTGTGTATTTACCCAAAGAAAACAAAACAAGCAAATAACCAATTTGAAAAGATTGCATGCACCCCTATGTTTACTGTAGAATTATTTACAATAGTCAAGTCACTCTCTCCATCATTTGGCTATTTTTGGTAGTGCCACTATAAATATTGGGCTGCATATACCTGTTCTAATCAGCACTTTTATATTCTTTGGATATATACCTAGTCGTGCAATTGTTGGGTGGCAAGGTAGTTTTATTTTTGATGTTTTGAGGAACCTCCATACTGTTATCCAGAGTTACTATACCAGTTTGCATTCCCACCAAGAGGGCAGAAATATTCCCTTTTCTCTACATATTCCCCCAAATCTGCTTTTTCCTGAGTTAATTTTAGCCATTCTCACAGGTATGAGGTGGTTATGGTTTTGATTTGTATTTCCCTGATGACGAGTGATGTTGAGCATCTTTTTATGTGTAAGTTGGCATTTGTATGTCTTCTTTGGAAAAGGTCTGTTCATATCTTCTGCCCATTTCTTAACTGGATTATTTATTTTTTGGGTATTGATTTTGATGAGTTTTTTACAGATTCTGGATACTAGCCCTTTATCCAGTATGTCATTTGGAAATATCTTCTTCCATTCAATTATTTTTAGTTTTGTTGATTGTTTCCTTTGCTGTGAAGAACACTTCATCTTATAGTTAGTTCATTTTTGCTTTTGTTCCCGTTGCTTCCGGAGATGTGCCTAGTAAGAAGTTGCAGCAACCAAGGTCACCAGGATACTATCTATTGTCTCTGATAGGATTTTGATGATTTCCTGCCTTATATTTGGGACTTGCATCCATTTTGAATTAACTTTTATGTATGGTGTAAGAAAGTGGCCCAATATCATTCTTCTGCATGTTGCTGTCAACTTTTCCCAATACTATTTGTTGAAGAGACTATCTTTTTTTCCCCATTGTATATTCTTTACTGCTTTGTTGAAGATTAATTGACAATTAATTAAGTAGTTGCGGGTCCATTTCTGGGTTTTCTATTCTGTTCCATGGATCTATGTGTCTGTTTTTGTGCCAGTACCATACTGTCTTGATTATAGCTTTGTAATACAGCTTGAAGTCTGGGATTGTGATGTCTCCCATTTTGCTTTTCTTTTTCAACATTAATTTGGCTATTTGGGGTCTTTTGTACTTCCATAAAAATTATAGGATTGTTTGTTTTAATTCTGTGAAAAATGCTGTTATTTTTTTTTAATCAATATTGCACTGAATGTATAGATTGTTTGGGGTAATATAGACATTTTAACAGTGTTTATTTTCCCAATCTATGAGCATGAAATGTTTTTGTCATTTCTTTGTGTCTTCCTCGATTTCTTTCATATGTGTTCTACAGTTTTCAGCATACAAATCTCTTACTACTTTGGTTAGGTTTATTCCTAGGTACCCTATGTTTTTAGGTAAATGGGATTGAGTCCTTGATTTCTCTTTCTGCTGTTTTATTATTGGTATTTAGAAATATAACAGATTTTTTTCTGTGCATTGATTTTATAACCTATGACTTTGTTCAATTCATGAATCAGTTCTAGCAATTTTTGTGTGTGTGTGGAGTCTTTTGAGTTTTCTACATAGAGTATTGTATTGTCTGTGAAGAGTGAAAGTTTGACTTCTTTCTTTGTGATTTGCATGTCTTTTATTTTTGTTGTTGTTGTTGTCTGATTAATGGAGCTAAGACTTTTCATACTATGTTGAACAACAGTGGTGAGAGTGAACATCCCTGTAGTGTTCCTGACCGAGGGGAAAAGCTTTCAGTTTTTCCCATTGAGGATATTGGCTGAGGGTCTTTCATATATGGCCTTTATGATGTTGAGATGTATTCCTTCTATCTCTATTTTCTTGAGGGTTTTTATCACAAAAGGATGCTGTATTTTGTCACATGCTTTTTCTGCATCTATTGAGAAGATTGTATGGTTCTTACCCTTTCTTTTATTAATGTGATGTTTAACATTGATTGTTTTGCTGATATTGAACAACTCCTGAAGCCCAGGAACAAATCCCACTTCATCACTATTATATTATTTACATTATTACATTATTTTAATGTACTATTAGATTCAATGAACTAGTATCTTGTTGAGGATTTTTGCATCCATGCCCATCAGGGATATTGGTCTATAATTCTTTTTAGTGGAGTCTTTGCCTAATTTTGGAATCAAGGTAATGCTGGCCTCATAGAATGAGTTTTTAAGTTTTTCTTTCTCTTCTTTTTTTTGAAACAGCTTTAAATATTTTGTTGAATTTCCCCTGGAAAGTCATCTGGCCCTGGACTCTGGTTTGTTGGGAGATTTTTCATTACTGATTCAATTTCTTTGCTGGTTATGTATCTGTTAAAATTTTTTATTTCATCCTGTTTCAGTTTTGGTAGTTTATATGTTTCTAGGACTTTATTTCTTCCAGATTGCCTTTGTTGGCATATAATTGTTCATAATAGTCTCTCATGATTGTATTTCTGTGGTATTGGTTGTGATCTCTCCTCTTTCATTGTGATTTTTTTTTTATTTGGGTCATTTCTCTTTTCCTTTTGATAAGTCTGGCTAGGAGTTTATTGATTACTATTAATTTTTTTAAAGAACCAGATCCTAGTTTCATTGATTTGTTTCTTTGGTTTCTATATCATTTATTTATGCTCTGAGATTAATTATTTCCCTTCTTCTGCTAGTTTTAGCTTTATTTGCTGTTATTTTTCCAGCTCCTTTAGGGGTAAGATTAGTTTGTGTATTTAAGAATTTTCTTGCTTTTTGAGGAAGGCCTGATTACTATATACTTCACTCATATGACCACTTTTTTGTATCCCAAAGGTTTTGGACTGTCATGTTTTCATTTGCTTCCATGCATTTTTTAAAAAATTTCTTCTTTAATTTCCTGGTTAGCCCATTCATTCTTTAGTAGGATATTCTTTAACCTCTATAATTTTTGGTCTTTCCACAAATTTTTCTTGTGGTCAACTTCAAGATTCATAGTGTTGTGATCTGCAAATATGCACAGTATGATCTCATTCTTTTTTGTACTGGTTGAGGGTTGATTTGTGACCCAGTATGTGATCTTCTGGATAATATGCTATGTATATTTGTGTGTGTGTTCTGCTGCTTTAGGATGAAATGTTCTAGATATATCTGTTAAATCCATATGGTCCAGTGTATCATTCAAAGCTATTCTTACTTTGTTGATCTTTTGTGTAGATGATCCATTGTGTGAGTAGGGTGTTAAAGTCCCCTATTATTATTGTATTATTATAAATGAGTTTCTTCAATGAACCTATATTAATTGATTTATATATTTGGCTGCTCCCAAGTTAGGAGCATAAATATTTACAATGGTTAGATCTTCTTGTTGGCTAGATCCCTTTATTATTATATAGTGCCCTTCTTCATGTCTTATTACAGTCTTTGGTTTAAAATGTAGTTTGTCTGATATAAGGATGGCTACTCCAGATTTCTTTGGATATCCATTAGCATGATAGACATTTCTCCACTGCCTTACTTTCAATCTGGAGGTGTGTTTCAGTCTAAAATGAGTCTTTTGTAAACAAAATATCAATGGTTCTTGTTTTTTATCCATTCTACACCCTATGTTTTCTGATCAGAGTATTTAGTCCATTTGCATTCAGAGTAATTATTGACAGATATAAATTTAGTGCCATTTTATTATCTATAAATCACTGGTGCTATAGATTATCTCTGTTCCTTTCTAGATTTTGATGCTTTTGGTTTCTCTTTCCCACCTAAAGGGTCCCCTTTAATATTTCTTCCAAGGCTGGTTTAGTGTTCACAAACTCTCTTAGGTTTTGCTTTTCTTGGAAAATCTTTATCTCTCCTTATGTTCTGAATGACAGCTTTCCTGATATAATATTCTTAGCTGCATATTTTTCCTATTCATCTGTTGAGTATATCATGCCACTTTCTTCTGACCTACCATATTTCTGTGGACAGATCTGTTGCTAACCTTATGTGTCTGTTCTTGTAATTTAAGGACCTTTTGCTCTAGGCCTTTCAGAATTTTCTCTTTATCTTTGTATTTGCAAATTTCACTATAATATGCTTTGGTTTTGACCTGTTTTTTTCTGTTGTTGATTTTGAGGGGAGTTTCCTATGCTTCTTGGACTTGAATGCCTATTTCCTTCCCCAGATTATGGACGTTCTCAGCTATAATTTGCTCAAATTGGCTTTCTGTCCCTTTTTCTTGTTCTTCCTCTGGGATTCCTATGATACAGGTATTATTGTGCTTTGTGTAGTCAAAAAAGGAAACCATAAATATTCCCACTGGCAAAATTTCTTTAGAATTTACATCTGTATTCATCTGTATAACTGTAATTAAAATAAAGTTAGACTGTGCCTTTTAAATCTTAACAATTCGTGTCAAGGGCTTCAGGCAGCAGGGAATTGCAAATATTTTGTTAGTCTTGGCTATATTTTTGCTTGATTATCCCAGAACACATTTTCCCAGAACTGTCAATTAATATGACAATTTTTCTGACTGCAGATATAAAGGGTACATAAGTTAGAAATTTGCCCTTCTATTTTTGGCTAGTTCATACCTTTTTTTCCTCCTTAACTAACATTATACATCTACCTCATCCCCAGCTGAATATTTTGAACTTCTTTATGTTTCTACTATGAAAATACTCAACCCAGAAATATCTGTGTATTTGCCTTTGATCTTTCCTTTTATAAATGGATTTTCTTGTCCCTTACAGAAACCAGCCTATGTACTTGTGCTGAGTCCCATTCTCTTTCCATTTTTTGGAAAATATTGTTTCTGCATAATGTCCCTTTTCTTTGTTTTCTTATAAAGTTTTCTATGCTTCCTAAATCATCCCATAAGCATGATAGCACAGTATTCTCCCATCTGGTATAAACACAATCTCCTATGTGCCTTCTTCCCCCTTTACTCCATTATGCGTTGTGTTTATAACTTTACAAATTAGAATATTAACATTATCCCTGTAATTACCAGTGTGCTCTTTCCCTAATCCAATACTTGGTTTTCCTACCATCAGGCCAATAGGAAAGGAAACCAGCAGAAAATCATCTGAAAACCATCATCCTGAATTTTAGTATTATTTTTCCCTCCATTGAAAACATGGTTTGAGGGACTCCTGGGTGGCTCAGTTGGTTAAGCGACTGCCTTCGGCTCAGGCCATGATCCTGGAGACTCGGGATGGAGCCCCACATCGGGCTCCCTGCGTGGCAGGAAGCCTACTTCTCCCTCTCTCACTCCCCCTGCTTGTGTTCCCTCTCTCGCGGTGTTTCTCTCTGTCAAAGAAATAAATAAAATCTTAAAAAAAAACACATGGTTTGATCATATATATACTCATATATGTGCATGCATATTCACACACAAAAACATATACAGCCTCTACATTTAGATTACATATATTTGGTATGAGAACACTTCTAGTCAATTTAATTTTTGTAAGATTCATCTATATTGTTGCTTAAACTTGTGGTTCATTTATTTTCCTGCTGTAGATCATTCTATTGTTTGAATATTCCTTGATTTCTTTATCTTTTCTTCTTCATTTGAAACTACTTCTATGTTTTTGCTCTCCTAAGCAATGCTGTTTTTATTTTTATTTATTTATTTATTTTTAAGATTGTATTTATTTATTTGACAGAGAGAGAGATCACAAGTAGGCAGAGAGGCAGACAGAGAGGAGGAAGCAGGCTCCCTACTGAGCAGAGAGCAGGATGCGGGCCTCCATCCCAGGACACTGAGATCATGACCTGAACCGAAGACAGAGGCTTTAACCCACTGAGCCACCTAGGTGCCCACAATACTGTTTTTAATAGCATTATACATCTCACAGTATACTTAGACCATGTATAACACCCTGAGGCAAAGAGACAAGGCTGTTTGTAGCTTGAGCTGACCAGACTGTTACTAGAATACCCTGATCAAAAAGTGGATTGGTTTCTTGACACGTGTTTAACCTAGTCTCTAAAACAGGCAAATGACTCTTTAGGCCAATTGGGATTCTCTGTGAATTCTCTGCGAGGATATATAACTGAGGGTTGAACTGTTGGTTTTTAGTGAAAAAAGAGAATATTTTGTATTATAAAGCCAAATTGTTTACCAAAGTAGTAATGCCAGAGTAATAGCCTACCAACAGGCTGCATTATACATCCTTATCCATATTTAGTATTCTTAAAATTCTTAATTTTTACAGTTTAAGTGTTATAAGTCATTTTGTTTTTATAATTCATGTTTCTCTGTGTATTTAAGATTAAATATCTTTCCATTAATTAGAAGCCATTCATATTTGATTGTCTGTGAAAATGCCTGTACAACTCTTTTCCTCATGTTTTAATGTTTTTTTTTTATTCATTTGTAAAGGCTTTTTTATTTTTCATGTTACTGCTACTCTATGCTGTTTTTTTATGTGTTGCAAGTATCTCTTGCCAGCTCATAGTTTGTCTCTTCTTGTCTGTCGATGAGCAGAAATTCTTCATTTTAACATAATCAAAATTATTGTGTCTTGCTTAAGGATCCCCTCACTACTCAGGACTACTGTAGCTGTAATTATATATGATTTAAATTTAACTTTCAGGTTTAAATACATTTTTAATTGATCTTTGGCTACATGGGAAGTAATTAGCCATTATTTTGTATTTGTGGATAAATAATTGCATTAGCACTAATTAATCAGTAGTTTCTCCTTCCTCCAAGGATGACAAATCTGACATAGATAACATTTCAAATAAACATGACTATATCTGTGGTTTCTATTCCATTCCATTGGTCAATTTATCTCTTCTACCACACTTTCTTAATGATTATATCTAATGTACATGTCACTGAAATAGCGTATGCAGTATTCATCACTTTTGTTTGTCCTCTTTAATGATGTCTTGGTTATTATTTGGATTTAATCTTGTATTTGAATTTTGGAATCAGCTTACTAATCTATGAAGAATACTTTTGGGGATATTGATAAAATTGCATTCAATCTACAGATCAATTTGCAAATAAATAAGTTTTTATGATATGGAGTTGGCTTGTCTATGAATGTGGCTTAACTTTTTTTTTAAAGATTTTATTTATTTGACAGAGAGAAACACAGCCATAGAGGGAACACAAGCAGGGGGAGCGAGAGAGGGAGAAGCAGGCTTCCCATCGAGCAGGGAGCCTGATTTGGGACTCGATCCTGGGTCTCCAAGATTGTGGCCTGAGCCAAAGGCAGTCACCCAACCAACTGAGCCACCCAGGTGCCCCGGCATAACATTTTATTTAGGTCAATTTCAATTTCTTTTAATAAAAATGATAACATTTATGAATTATATTTACTTTTAAAAATGTATTCATAACCAGTCTGTATTATTACAGAAAATGGAATGTCATATTTAATTACATTTTCTGTTTATTGCTGATGGATAGAATTATAATTAGTTTTTATCAATTAATTTTATATCCATTCACCTTGTTAAACTCTAATTAATTAAACAGTATAGATTGTTTGTTTTTTTCCCCTGTATTTTTATTATGTTATCTAGTAGGAATATAACTTTATTCTTTAAAATTTTTATCTTTTTCTGATTTCAGTTGATAAAAAATAATTTGTAAAAGGTTATAATTTGCATATAATGTTTTGTAAGTATTAACAAATGCAGGCATGTTTTCCATCTACAGAAATTTCAGTTACTATAATTTTGTTTAATGATATCAGTTTCCTGGGGCACACGGGTGGCTCATCAGTTAAGCATCTGCCTTCAGCTTAGGCCATGATCTTGTGGTCTTGGGATCGAGTCCTGTGTCAGGCTCCTTGCTCAGGTTTATTCTCTCAAATAAACAAATAAAATCATTTTTAAAAATAATGTCAGGCCCTCAAAAACATGGTTCAAATATCAGTGACTGTGCTATGCTATCTGTGCGAAATTGCATAAAATACAAACATGACCACTATGTATTTAGTCCACAAATCACTATTTATTTATTTATTTATTTGTATTTATTTATTTAATTAAAAATTTGAGGATGATTGACATGCGATGTTACATTAGTTTCAGGTATACAATATGGTGATTCAATATCTCTATATGTTATGCTGTGCTCACCACAGGGATAGTTACCATGTGTCACCATACAATGCTATTACAATATCATTGGCTATATACCCCATGATGTATGCTTTATTCCCATGACTTATTCAATTCCATAACTGGAAATCTATGTCTCTCACTCACTTTCACTCACTTTGCCAATCCCTCCCATCCTCTCACCCCTACCAGCAACTATCAGTTTGTTCCCCATATTTATAGGTTTCAGTCTGCTTTTTGTTTGCATATTCATTTGTTTTGCTTTTTAGATTCCAATTATAAGTGAAATTAGAAGGTATTGATCCTTTTAAGTCTAACTTATTTCACTGAGCATAATACCCTCCAGGTCTATCTATGTTGTTGCAAATGCCAAGATCTTACCCCTTTTTATGGTTGCATCATATTTGTGGGTGTTAGTATATCTTTTCAATCCATTCATCTCTCAATGTATGCTTAGGTTGCTTCCATATCTTGGCTATTGTAAATAATGTTGCAATAAGCATGGGGTGCATTTATCTTTTTGAATTAGTGTTTTTGTTTCTTTGGGTAAATACCCAGGAATGAAATTATTGGATCATATGATATTTTTATTTTTTAATTTTTGAGGAAAGTCCATAGTGTATTCCATAGTGGTTGTCCCAGTTTACATTTCTACCAACAGTACACAGGGGTTCCCATCTTTTAATGTGTCTGTTGTCCATCTGTATGTGTTCTTTAGGAAAATATCTATTCAGGTACTCTGCTCTTTATTTAAGTGGTTTCCTTGGCTTTGTGCTGTATAGTTGTATATGTTCTTTATATATCATGGATATTAGTCCCTTATTTGACATATCATTTTAAAATATTTTCTCCCATTCAGTAGATCACCTTTTTGTTTTTTGATATTTTTCTTTGATGTACAAAGCGGTTTTTGATGTATTTCCAATAGTTTAAATTTGCTTTTGTTTCCCTTGATTTAAGAGACATATCTAGAAAAATTTTGATACTACCAATGTCAAAGAAATTACAATATGTTTTCTTCTAGATGACTTATGATTTCAGGTCCACAGTTAGGTCTTTAATCCATTTTTGGTTTGTTTTCATGTTTGGTGTAAGAGAGTGGTCCTGTTTCATTCTTTTGAATGTAACTGTCCAGTTAGTACATGGCAAGAATATCCCATTCTTTTGGGACATTGTATATTCTTGCCTCTTTTGTCATAGATTAATTTACCATATAAACATGCATTCATTTCTGAGATTTCTGTTCTGTTCCATTGACCTATGTGTCTGTTTTTGTGCCAGTTCTGTACTGTTTTGATTACTTCAGCATTGTAGTATATCTTGAAATCTGGGATGGTGATACCTCCAGCATTGTTCTTTTTTAAGATTGCTTTGTCTATTTGGGCTCTTTTGGGGTTCCATGCAAATTTTATTATTATTTATTCTAGTTCTGTGAAAAATGTTGTTGGTATTTTGACAGGGTAACAATCACTATTTAAATAACTGATGAGCATCATGATCACTGGTGTTTTGTATCACTTCTTTATCAGCCTGTCAGTGATTAGTTATTGAAGCTTATTCTCCAGCGTATAAACAGACATGTATATAAGTTTATAAGTTGGAGAATAAGCTGCAATAACATTTCCCTTTCTCCTGAAATGTCTGTGTTCTATCCGATCTAATCTTGCATGTGTACTAGATGTAACGGTTGTTCTGATTTACCTCACTGTTCTCATATATCATATAAATAGGATCATACAACATACACACTTTTGTATCTGGATTATTTTGCTCAACACAATGCTTTGAGATTCACTTATGTTTTAAAGTATATCATATGATTGTTCCTTTTTAGTGTTTATATATTGTATGCATATTTCACAATTTGTTCGTATATTTACTTCATGATGATTATTTTTCCCAGTTGAAAATATTTTTATTAATATAAAAAACTGCTGAGAAAAATTTGTACAAGTATTTTTGGACATAATTTTCAATTATCTTGTAAAAATATGTAAGAATGCAATTAGTAAGTATTAGGATAAGTTAAATTTAACATTATAAAAAACTACCAAAGTGTTTGAAAAAGTGGTAGTATTATTTTAAACAGCTAACCATAATTTCAATAAAAAATCAGTTTCTTATCTTCACTAGCATTTAGTATTTTAATTCTTTTTTAAATTAGTCATTCTAAAGGGTAATATTGATATATATTTGTATTTTCTTTTCTCTGAAGAATAAACAGTTGAACATATTTTTGAGTGTTTATTTGATATTTATATTTAACTTAGCTTATTAGCAACAAATCCAAAGGTTTTTTTCTTTGAAAAAATCAATAAAATAAGCTAGTGCTTCTCAAATATTTTGCTTCTTGACACATTGAAAAAATATGTAATTATACAAAATTCCATGGTTAACTGAAAAGTCTGCTCAAAGTCCAAAGACAAATGTTTTTTGCTTCTGGTTCTGCCAGTCTCCAAGGTATGAAGGGACCCACATCTTATCTATAACACATGTCTCTAACCCCTTCATTGAACACTATTCTTCTCCATCATTTACATGGAATGTACTTAGAGAATAAAATTTTATGGTGAAATGATGAAGAATAAAAGAGAAAATGTAAACAATATTAAGAATGAGGTGAAACTATGTATAAAAGGTAATGTCTACATATAAAGCAGAGATTAAAAAGAAGAGCAAAATTCTATAACAGACTGGAAAAGTTAAAGGAAATTGTCATAATAAAGATATGTAATTAAATAAAACTTTGTATGTCCCTATATAATTCCAGAAATGGAATCAGAAGAGAAATATCATTTCATAAGAAAGCACAAGACCCAGATAGGATTATGGTCATTTCTGTCAGATTTTCAAGGTAAGATTTATTCCAGTCTTTTATATAAATTTCAGGGAATAGCAGAGAAAATACTCTCCATTTTCTGAGGCCAACATACAATTGTTATAAATCCAAACTTGGACAGAACAAAAACAAGTAGGAAAGGTCAATCCCGGCATTCCGTAATGAAGCCTCATACTAAGCTTCTAGAAGCTCAAGATCTGCCAATAATTAACAGTTGCTATAAAAATAAAAAAACCAACAACCAAAAAACTGAACACTCTCCAAAGGAATATAACAAAATGAAGAGTTCCCAAAACAGATTATCTATAATGTTTGGTATACAATAAAAACTTGTGATATAATGAATAAAAAGGAAATTGTGACTCAGAGCCAAAAAAAAGAAAAAGCTCATAATAGCTATTCTAAGCCACACATGAAAATTGGACTCCCATTTTAAATTCTTATGAATTTGTAAGCATTTATCTACATTATTAATTTTTTCTAGTTTATTATTACTACTAAATTATATTCAGAGTATGAATTCTGTTATTAAACAAGAGAGATCTAGTTTAGATTTAATTAACCAGAAGATAGCAGACATGTAAATCTCATTTTTCCCCCCAGATATCCAAGAGAAATCTGAAAATAATCAGCATTTTCAAAATTATTTCAGGTAATTAGTTGACCTATAGAATTATAATTAATGTGTCATTTTCTTTGGTACATTATTTTTTAATATTTTATTTATTTATTTTACAGAGTGAAACATAGCAAGAAGGCGAACACAGGCAAGGGGAGTGAGAGAGGGAGAAGCAGGCTTCCCATCGAGCAGGAAGCCTGATGTGGGATTTGAACCCCGAACTCTGGGATCATGACCTGAGCTGAAGGCAGCCGCTTAACAACTGAGCCACCCAGGTACCCCTCTTTGGTATATCTTATATGCATATTTGAATGGGTAATTTTGTATTAAATGTACACTTAGTGGCAAATAAAAGGCTTCAGGGAAAGTTCCTTAGATTTTCTCAAGTCAAAATGATTAAAGAACTAAGACTAGAAATACTTACCTCATTGATTTGCACTTTTAGGATTTAACACAAGCAGGGGGAGTGAGAGAGAGAGACTCCAGCAGGCTTCCTGATGAGTAGAGAGCCCCATGTGGGGCTCCATCCTGGGACTCCAGGATCATGACCTGAGCCGAAGGCAGTCGATTAACCAACCGAGCCACCCAGGCACCCCAATTATTACTATTCTTAATGTGATTTTTTACATTATAGAGAATTAGTATATAGATTCTAGACTAATATAAATTTTTTCCCCTGATACTCTGATTTATGCCAAGTGGCATAATGCTACCTTGAACTGTTGAAATTAAGTTAAATTGTATTACTTTTCACAATCTGTAATAACGGTATAGATGAATCATAGTAAATCACAGTAAATTTTACATGCCTTAAAAAAGATTTGAGACCTACTGATAATTATGTTACATTTAATACATCTTATTCTGAAGTTTGAGGAAAACTTTTTTAGCCCATTTTTCTTAAAATAAAAACTACTATTCATATTAGGTTGTTTTTATATAATACACCAAAACATCAGAAAAAAGTGATTAGAAATAAAAAGAAAATTATGATTACTATTTTACTAATAAGACCCACTACTTTTAGCTTCATTTAGCTTCCCCTTATTTTTTTTTTTTTAAGATTTTATTTATTTGACAGAGAGAAACACAGCCAGAGAGGGAACACAAGCAGGGGGAGTGAGAGAGAGAGAAGCAGGCTTCCCATTGAGCAGGGAGCCTGATGTGGGACTCGATCCCGGGTCTCTGGGATCATGACCTGAGCCGAAGGCAATCGCTCAACCAACTGAGCCACCTAGGCGCCCCTAGCTTCCCCTTATTAATAGGCAATTGGAAGAGAATCTATGTTACTTTTGGAAAGGGTCATAAATATAAGTAAAGTTTGTGATAACTTGAGGACACTCAACAAACATTTACTTATTTTAGCAACATAGAAATTCAGAATGTAAGTTTCCTCTTGAAAACATTTTAAGTTGGTAGCACCAGTTATCCATAATCTGTTGCACAATGTATTATAATACAAAAATAAGGTTGACATAAATGCATCTCTTTCATATAAATTTAAGAGTTACAAAACTTCCTAAATGTATCTCAGTATATCATCTCATATAATAATTAATATTATTATATATAATATATCTAATATTCTCAATTAATATATAGTTTCATGTAAAAAAACAATCCCTCTGTTTCTTACTCTCCTTTTTTTTCCCTATGTCATCTGATATACAGTTCACTGCATTAGCTAACATACCACATGTTTCTATGAAGACAGTACGATGGTTCAAAAAATGTATTTTTTGTGTTTTATTTGTTTGTTTGTTTTGGCTTTTGATCAAAAAATGTTATGAAAGCACAGCTGTTATAAGTGTGTTTTGAAGGTTTAAATTAGATCTGCTAACTCGACACCTTATAAACAGTTTGTTTTCCTTTCCACTGTATTTAGCAAAACAAAAAATTTGCCCAGAATTATAAATTAACACTATAAAGTATTTATGTTTTTATCTCTTTTCATAACATACAGATATAATAGCTTAAGAAATCACTGACTAGGGGCGCCTGGGTGGCTCAGTTGGTTAAGCGACTGCTTTCAGCTCAGGTCATGATCGTGGAGACCTGGGATCGAGCCCCACATCGGGCTTCCTGCTCAGCAGGCGGCCTGCTTCTCCCTCTCTCAGTCCCCTCTGGCTATGTTTCTCTCTGTCAAATAAATAAATAAAATCTTAAAAAAAAAAAAAGAAATCACTGACTACTTCAGCAAAAGTTTCCAAATTGAGTTAATATAATACATTCTATTATATTTTATTTTATTTTTTTAACCAAATGTGGTAAAGATTATATTTAGCTATAAGGAAAGGGTTTTTTCTTATTGTAGAGTGATTAAATTACTAGTGCTACTAACAGTACTACTAAATAATGCTATTTATCAATTAATTTTTTTCCTAGAATAGAGAAATATGATTCTTGACTCTATGCTGAGTTTAGTTTAATTTTTTAAAAATTTGTATAAGATTCATTTAGCCTAAGGCTATCACTTAATAATTTCCATGTTTAAATATTATGCTAGAGGTTGCAAACAATATAAAAATAATATCTGAATAACAATTACATTTTAGAAAGTAAAATAAATAAAATAATAATTTTATGCTTTAATGACAAGAATCATTTTCACTTATTTAGGACTGACACACAATATGAACATAACAGATATATGTGAGATAAGTAAATTATATCATTGTTGAATATCATCGAATCAGAGTAGTGAAAAGGAAAATAACAAGAGACTAATTTGCACAAATATAAACAAATATAAACCTGAAAATATAAATATAAGCTAATTTGTACAAATATTAACCTGAAATCTATGAGATTTCTAGATTTTTTATGAGATTTCTGACCAAAAAAATTGATCTCGATTGAGTTAGTGGCTTAAAAAAGTAACAAAAAGTTCTTAAAGGACCATGACCAAAAACAAAAGCCAAGATGCTTTATAGTATTCTATTAAACCTTAAAAAGGAGAAAAGTCCATTCCAATTTAAAGTGCTTCAGAACATATAACACTGAGGAAAACTTTCAATTATTTTTGAGGCAAGTATATCATTGATAAATAAAGTTGACACAGATTGCACTGTAACAGAAAAATAAAGCAATCCCTTATAAATTTCCATAAAAACTCTAAATATAATATCAGCAAGTTTATTATTTTTTTTAAGATTTTATTTATTTATTTTTCAGAGAGAGAGAGAGAACACAAGTAGGGGGAGCGGCAGGCAGAGCAGGCAGAAGGAGAAGCAGCCTCCCTGCTGAGCAAGGAGCCTGAAGCAGGACTCCATCTCAGGACCCTGGGATCGGGACCCTGGGATCAGGGCCTGAGCCGAAGGCAGCTGCTTAACGTACTGAGCCATCCAGTTGTCCCAGTATTCGAATGTTTAAATCTAACACTCTAAAGGCACATTAAAAAATAATGTAATATGAGCAAAGAGAACTTATTACAAGAATTCAAGAATGGCTTAGCATTATGTAATTCATTATATAACTAACCATATAAATAGATTTAAAGAAAAAGAGAAACATAACATTGTTAGTATGGATCCTGAAAAGGTATTTGACGAAATTTAATACTACTCATTTCTGTTAAGACACCGAATGAAATTAAAAATAAAGTAAGACATAATCGTTACTTTTAAATTATATTTCTGATATATATTATTTTAGTATGTATATTTATATATTACATTTTACATATTATATATTATATACTATATACTACATATAGCAGCTACCAAAGCTACCATTATGATTAATGGGTAAATAAAAGAGGACTTTAGGCACATTTTTTTAATCTAAGGATTGGAATTCAGGTAAAATGCATGGTATTTGAGCATAGTAGATAATACTTGAAAACAAATGGTAACACAAGAATAGGACACAGAGAAGGAAAATTATTTCCATTTGTAAATGTCATGATGATAAAGCTTGAAAAGCAGTAAGATTTTAAAAGAAAACAAAAATGAATAAAAATTTTAGTGAATTAGCAGAAAATAACATTAATATTTAAATATTAGTTTTATATCAAACAATAACTAGTTAAATATAACAAAATATCTATCTAAAATAAGTTTAAGAATAAGTTTAACAAATATATTTAATACATGTATTATAAAAATAAATAGTTGTAAAATAAACAAATGAGGATTGCCTAGATGGCTCAGTCTTTAAGCGTCTGCTTTCGGCTCAGGTCATGAGCCCTTCATCAGGCTCCCTGCCCAGCGGGAAGCCTGCTCTTCCCTCTTTCACTCTCCCTGCTTGTGTTCCCTCTCTCTCTGTGTTGCTCTCTGTCAAATAAATAAATAAAATTAAAAAAAATAAACGAAAAGACATCACTAGTTCTTGAGCATCATAAATATGCAGATTAGATATATAAATTTAATACAATTCCAAAAAAGTACTATTCACATTTTCCTTGAGTTAGAAAAATGCATTCTATAGTGTATAAAATTAAATATGCAAGGAAAAAGAATAATGAATGGGGCTTCCTCTTCTAGATGTTAAAACATGCTATAAAAATTCCATACTTAAAACTACCTACAAATGAATAGAAAGTCTAGAAATAAATACATATATGCCTAGCAATAAAGTATGTAAGTATGAAAAAAAATTCCACCAAAGCACATCATAATCAAATTGCTTACACCTAGAGAAAAAGAGTCTTTTTTTAAAAAGACTTACTCATTTCTTTTTTGGGGGGGTGCTTTTTAGGCAGAGGCAAAAGCAGAGGGAGAGAGTAGCAGACTCCCCCCTGAGCAGGGAGCACAAGGCAGGGCTATATCCCATGATCCTTAGATCACAACCTGAGCCAAAAATCTGAGGTTTCACAGACTGAGCCATTCAGTCTCTCTGAGAAAGTCTTAAATGTCGTAAAAATTAATGACACATTACACACAGAGGAATAAAATTAGGGATTGTAGTAGATTTCTCATTAGAAATAATGCAAACCAGAAGACTGCTTTCAAAGTATTATAAGAAAAAAATGAATCAACCTATGATTCTTTGCTATGTGAAAGTATCTTATGAAAATGAAGACTTAAATAAAACTTTTCAGACATAAAGAAGTTGAAAGAATTCACCATTAGCAGACCTGCACTATAATAAATATTAAAAGAAGTTCAAGCAGAGGGAAAATTAGATTTGGAAGGCATAGAAAAACATAATTATATAAGTAAATATTAAGACTTATTTTTCTTATTTAAATATCTTTAAAAGATAATCAACCACTTAAAGTAAAATTAGTAACAATGTACTATATGATTTATAACTTGAAAGTAAAATAAACTACATAATAATAATAGCACAAAATCCAGGAGGGAAGAAATGGAGTATACTATTTTAAATTTCTTATACTATAAGGGAAATTATACTGTATGATTTGAAGAAAGATAAGTTTAAAAAATATATCACGTGATTTAAAAAGCTACTAAAATAATTAAAGAGTTACAACTAGGTCAATAAAGAAGATAAAAAGGATTATAGAAAAAAAAAAGAATCATAGAAATACTCAATTGATCCAAAATAAGTGTTAAAAAGAGAACGAAAAGGGAACTTAGGCATATGTCTGGCAAAAGATGTCCAAACCCACACACTGAAAACTATATAACATTACCAAGAGAAATTAAGAAATAACTGAATAATGAGGAGATACTGTGTGTCCATGCTTTGGAAGACTAATTATTTTCTACTTATCAATATTCTTCAAATTGACTTTTAGATATAATACAATCCCCAATCAACATCATGATGAACTTTTTAAAAATTTCAAAAACTTAATAAAAAATTTAAAAGCAAAGGATCCAGAATTGTCAAAATTAGTTTGAAAAGGAAGAAAAAAGTTAGAGGATTTATACTACTTCACATGAAATCCTATTATAAACCTATAATAGTCATCAAAGTATGGTACTGGCATCAAGATGAACACTTAAACTAACAGAAAAAGATAGAGCCAAGTATTACAGATATATGGTCAATTGATTTTCAATAAAGATATAAAGGAATTTGGCGGAGAAATGCTTGTGTTTTCAAAAAATGGTTCTGGAACTATGGAGTATCCATATAGAAAAAAACAATTAACATAGATCCCTACCTCACACCTTATTTAAAACTTAACTAAAAATAGGTAATAGGTATAATTATAAAATGTAGAACCATGAAACTTTTAGATGGAAACAGAAGATAATATTTCTTACACGCAAGAAAAGAAGAGCATTCATAACAAAAAAAAATTACTTTTATCAAAATTAAGAATTTCTGATCTCCTTGGGCACCTGGGTGGCTCAGTGGGTTAAAGCCTCTGCCTTGGGCTCAGGTCATGATCCCAGGGTCCTGGGATCGAGACCCACATCGGGTTCTCTGCTCAGCAGGGAGCCTGCTTCCTCCTCTCTCTCTGCCTGCCTCTCTGCCTGCTTGTGATCTCTCTCTGTGTCAAAAAAAATAAAAATAAAAATAAAAAAATACATATATATATATATATATATATATATATATATATTAAAAAAAAAAAAAAGAACTCTGATTTCCAGAAACACTAGTAAGAAAATGAAGATAGAACCACTGATTGGGAAAACAATTTGCAAATTATATATCAGATAAAGAAATTAAATCCAGGGTATATAACTCTACAAAAACTGAGGGAAAGTTTTGAACAGAGATCACCAAAGGAAATTACATAAATAACTTGTGGAGAAAAAAAAAAATCAGAATCACAAGTCATTAGGGAAATGCAAATTAAAACAACAAGGTATCCACATACACCTGTTAGAATGGCTGAAACCTAAGAGTGATCATATCAACTGTTAGAGATGGTATAGAGGAAGTGAAACTCATATGCTGTTGGGGTTAAGGTAGAGCATGAAATCAGCCGTGATACTTGGCTTGCTAAATGTAACAAGGAGACCACTGAGGGCGAGGGAAGGTTTCAGAGAAGGGCAGAGGCCTTTGTAAGGCCCGACATCTCTGAACTTGGAATGCCTCTGGGAGTTATCTTCCCTGAAGCTTTCTTAGTCCAAACAGCAGCCCTGAGATCTAAGGGATATATGTGTCATCCCTTAGGCCATGTTTAGTAGATCAGCGGATTAGCATATTTTATCTTTCCTGTAAACAGATCCTCCTAGTTTCAGTTAGACCCTCTGTCACACTTGAGAAACAGTGATAAGGATTTGTGATTATCCTGAAGGACCAATAAAAGCGTGAGCAAAGAAGAGCAAAGGGTCCTTGATCTCTGAATGTTGACCCCTTGCTTTGTCCTCTCTTTCACAGCAAAATTTGGAATAATCTATCATCTGTCCATACAGGGATTGCTGGCCATTCCTGGCAGAATCTAAACAGTATAATCACTTTAATAAACATGCAATTACCATATTATCTAGTCATTTTACTTCCAGGTTTCTACCCAAAGAAAAAGAAAACATCTGTTCATATAAAGACTTCTGCATTATAGCAGCTTTGCCTGTAATAGCCCAAATTAGGACAACCCAAATGTTCATCAACAGGTGATAAACAGATAAAGCATATTGTGATACAGTAACTCAATGGAATCCCACTGAGCAATAAAATGGAATGAACTTTATTGGTGCATGCAATAACAGTTGGATCTCAAAATGTACTGAGTAAAAGAAGCCAGACAAAAATTGGTACATATTACATGATTCCATTTATGAAAAATTCTGCAAAATGAAAACTATCTGTGGTATTACTTTTTATTGCTACATAACAAATTACCACAAATTTAGCAGCTTAAAACAGCATACATTTATTGCATCACAGTTTCCATGTGTTGGGAGCTCTAGCATTACTTAACTGGATTCTCTACTTAAAGAGTCTCACAAAGTTGCAATCAAGGGATCAGTGGGGTCTGAGATCTAATCTGAGGATTGGGATCCTCCTCCAAGATCACATGATTAATGACCAAATTAATTTCCTTGCATCTATGAGATTAAGGTTCCTTCTTTTTGGTCACTCTCAGCTGTTAGGGCTCTCATTCTTCACACACACTCCCACCCATGTTCCTTGTCATGTTGGCCCACTTACACTACAGGGCAGTTTCTTCAAAGTTAACGGAAAAAACTCATATTCTGGTTTGCTAAGATAAACTCATATATAACATTATCAAGGGAGTGGTTATCTCATTACCTTTCCATACGCTATTGACTAAAAACAAGTCACAGGCTTTGCCTACACTCCAGGAGACAAAATTATAAAGGGCACCACTCATTGGGTGTCATTTTAGTATTCTGCCCATCACATCCATGGTGAAAGAGAAAGCAAATCAGTGGTTGCCTTATTTGTGACAGGTAGCAAATGGGAAATATCAGAAATGGCATTATAGTTACATGAGAAACTTCTGGGAGGCAATAAACATATTATCTTGATCATAGTAATGATTTCATAGTCCAGTGTGTCAAATATATCACATTTATGCTATGTCAAACTTATTAAATTTAAGCATGCTGTTTATTGTCTATCAATTATACTCAGTTAAACTGTTCACAAATAAATACATGCATGTCTTGTTTTTACAAAGGAAAATAAAAGATAAGCCAAAAACTAATAAAAAAGACTTTACAGGATATAGGATACATAGGATGGGGTAGAGGGCATTGAGATGACCTCAATTACTTTTGTATTTTTGTATAATTTCCTATATGCATTTTTTTCTTTCATACTAAATATTTTAGAATAGATAAAATTATTTGCAAACCAATGAGTATGAATGATTTCAAATATCTTTTCAACACTGTGATTTGACTGCATTTAGTTATATATTCTGAGAATGAAAAACTGCAAAGAAGTTTGAACTTAGCTTAGTAGGTTAGTTTTTATTTGTTTTATAATTCAAAACACAGTGTACTATAGGGTGAATCACTAAATTCTACTCCTGAAACTAATATTGCACTATATTTTCACTACTGTGACTTTAAATAAAAACTTGAAACAAGCAAAATGAATAAATATGTGAAGAAGCAAAAAAAAAAAAAAAAAACACCTTATTGCTATTTAACCATTTTTAAGTATACAGTTCAAGCTGAAATACATTCACATTGCTGTACAACCATCACCACTGTCTAACTCCTTCTTCTCTTCATCTAAAACTGAAATTCCACACTCAAATAATAATTCTCCATTCTTCCCTTTTCCCAGCACCTGGCAATCACCGTTATACTTTGTCTCTAGTATCTGATAACTCTAGGTACCTCATGTAAATGGAATTACATAGTACCTGTCATTTTGTTACAAGCTTATTTTATTTAGCATAATCACTTCAAGATTTGTCCTCATGTCATACATAACATGTGTTATAAATTTCTTGTTAAGCCTGAATAATAAGACTGAGTATGTGTGTGTGTGTGTGTGTGTGTGTGTGTGTGTGTGTGTATTACCCACTGTTTATCTGTTCACTGATGGACACTTGGATTGCTTCCACATTTTGGCTATTGTGAATAATGTCATTGTGAGTGTGAGTATATATCTGTTTGAATTTTGGCTTTCAGTTTGAGATATATCATTTATAAATATTTTCTCCCATGAATTACATTTTCCTGTAATGTAATTTCCTATTGACAGTGTCCGTTAATGCACAGTTTTTAATCTTAATGTTGTTCAATTTATCTACCTTTGCTTTTGTTGCTTTTGATGTTATAATCAAGATATCATTGTCAAATCCAATGTCATAAAGCTTTTCCTTTTTATTTTCTTCTAAGTATTTTATTGTGGCATTAGATATTTATTGTCTGTATCATTATAAACTGTGTGTGTGTGTGTGTGTGTGTGTGTGTGTGTGTGTGTGTGTGTGTTTCTTTTTACTGACTAACCATACAAGAAAGAATGACTTGGAGCAGTGCATAGACTTAATACTAGAATTTATTTTCCAAATAACATTCTCTACTAAAAGGATACTGAGACTTACCTGAGTGGTAAATTATGGGCTTGGAGAAGGAAAGTAAATGGTGAACCACTGTCCTCTTATTCCAGAAACAAGGAATTTCTAAGATTGATGGGCCCATGGCAGAGGGACAAAGAATTCAAGCTTAGAGGGGCTGCCACTGACCAAATCTGTGAAGTTTGAACATGAGAATGTGTTAATGTCTATGTACTATAAACATTAAATGAAAAAATGTATGTGTGTATACAAGTGGAGGAAATGTAAAAAAAAGTAGGGAAGGGTCTTATCTATAGAAAAGATATATATAGAAGGAAAGTCATCATTTTTAAACCCCTTGATATAATAATTGCTTCATGAAATGTTTATCAATATTAACTTAATATCTTTGTGTGGGGAACAAAAGAGTAACAGAATATATCAACCCTGAATTACAAAAGAAAAGTTAACTTTATAATGGAGATAGGCCATCATCACTCCCCTTAACGAATTGATCAAATTTAGCATCACCAACAGTGATACAACTGGTATTTCAATCATATAAACAATGATAATCACCTCCTGATGTGATACAATAAGAAATATATGTCACTTGAATTGTGTACTGTCCACTAAAGTTGAAATGATGAAAAAAATAGATAATGCCAAATATAAGATATTCTAAAAGACAACTTGTCACAAATTCAATATCATGAGAAAAAAATGAGAAAAAAATACAAGGTCATTCAAAATTAGGAGAAATTAACTGTTCATAACAACTAAATTAAATGAGTGAAGTTTCATGGATTCTGGATCTAAGACCTATAAAAGACATTCTAGGGGAGAAATAACTGGGGAAATTTAAATGCAGTAGATGATATTATTGAATAAATATCACTTCTCTTGGGTGTTTGAATGACAATATGTTGGGAACGGATGTCCTAAATGTTATTTTTATGAATGGCACACTGAAGAAAAGTGTCATAATTTGTGCAATTTTTAGATGGTTTAATAAAAAAAAGTTTACATACATAGATTAGACAGAATGTTATGAGTAAAAACATGTTAATTGTGCTATTCTTCCAATATCTGATGTTCTAAAATTAATCCAAGGTTTCAGGAAAATAGTACAATTAATTCTAGTTAGCCAGACCTTTGACTCCCATGGTGTGAGATTTGGGGAAAGTTACTGAACATTTTTGGGTTGCTGTGCATCTCTAAAATAAGGATAATTAATCTTACCAAAAGGATTATGACAGAGGTATAAATGACAATATATAAAAACATATAGGACACTGCCTATCACATAATAAGTCCTCAATAAATGTCTATTTATATTATTAGACTTACTAGTAATATTATTGCTAGATTAGGGTTTTATTGGTTGAAGATTTATGTGTATTGAGGCTTGAAAGTTAGTGTTTTGAAATTAGCCTTTAATGCTATAAATATGGGATGAGGATGCTACCTATATCACAGCTACAGAAGAAAATATAACAGCACAGAATTGATTTTATATATAAGTCTACAAATGAGTTGTCTCATAAAAGGTTACCAATGAAAGATTAAATCATTTCCAACTAGCTAGCTAAATACTCCTCATAATCTTAAGATGAAATTTAATCATACAAGTGGTAAAGCCATTGCCATTGCCTTATCAAAATCTGTTAGCTAGAAGCCACTGTCAGTAGCCTCGGAAAGTACTTGCAGAAATGACTCCAGTAGAGGACTTGGAGCCAAAGGGTAATTAAAGTTGGGCTCTGAGCCACATGTGAAAAGTCTGTTTTATCCTTTTAATTAATGACTGCATTACTACCTCATCCTGCTGTGGCATAGGACCCCATCAGAATTAGCACCACTATAAATCACATTAAGACAAGTTTCCATCAGCAGCACAGCTAACACATAGTTAGTTTAACTTTATGAGGCAATAAATACACACTATAATATTTGTTGAGTATCAACATCGACATTTTCACTATATAGCAAGGAAGCAGTTCTCGCAAAGAAAGATATTTATAGCGTGCTTGGAGGAGCTTCAGTTCCAAAGATGTTGATAACTGAGAAAGCTTAATGCTGTACACTATCCATTCTCTGTTGCAGATTCCAGGCAATTTAAATTTATGTTGCATAAAATTTGTCTATGCAAAATAAACTTTTTTGTTATTGAAGGGTTAAAAGAAGGAATTCTCTAAACATTCATTTATCCTGGTTCCATTTGATTCAAAACCATTCACTTTAACAGGGCTTTGACATTATGTATATAATTGAGGGCTCTATTTATCAGGAGACTTTTTTTGTTGTTATTTATTGTTTGTTGTTTGGTAGGTTAATTTTTGTTCCTTTTAAGCATATTTTACCTGACTAATTTTTGCAAATCTCTTTATCAATCTGGTTTGCTCAAACTCTTGGTATTATTTTTGAATTTCAAGCTTAAATGACATTAAAGATTTGATGATTAATCTGTAACAAAAACTTATAATGCTATTCCACAAAAGAAAAATCATAATGCAGTTAATTCTGTATAGCCAATTCATGCTTGCTTTAAAAATATGAATTTGTTTCAATGGAATTGATGTATTAGGAGACAATTTGAGCATTACTGAATTTTCACTTGTTTATGTGCCATTTCATCTGGAAGAAATATTGGAAGAATGCAGAAACCTTAACACAGATGACCCACACTGCATAGGAGTGCACAAAATGCACAAACATACACCTCAAACACCTACCAGATACCTCAGTTTACACAAGAAAAATGTGTGTGTTTTTGCTTAAGATGGAAAAGAATTGAGCATGTATGATTTTTTTTTCCTAAGGACTCAGTAAAAATTAGAAAGAAGCTGGAGAAAGAGAAGAAATACCAGATAGGAAGGGAGTAGAAATTCAGAAAGATGACAGGGTATGGATCCAAATCACACAGGAGCAATTAACCTTTCATTGAACGAGGGCATTCTGTTCATTGTAATAGGAAAGGTGGATGTGTAGATTTAAGATGAGTTGTCATTTTGGCAGGAAATATGGTGATGTAGCTTATTTTACATCTTTGACTGTCTTCGTGGAATAGAAGTTAAATTTGGCTGTAGAGAATCAGTGACCAACAGAACAGACACAAGTTTGAAGAGAATGGAACAGGTCTAAAGTATTAAAAATGATGATTAGGGCATCTGGATGGCTCAGTCTGTCAAGCATCTTCCTTCAGTTCAGGTCATGATCACAGGATTCTGGGATCCCAGGATTCTGGGATCGAGCCCTGCATTGGGCTCCCTATACAGCAAGGAGTCTGATTCTTCCTCTCGCCCTCCCACCTCCACTTGTGCTCTTTCTCTCAAATAAATAAAAATCTTACCAAAAAAATGATGATCAAAGGGAGTATATTTATGTATATATTTATTAAATATATAATTATTAGAATATATAATGATAAACATAATTATTATATTATATATTTATAAAATATATTAAAATAATATATATACATATAATTTAAAAGTATGATGATAATATATTTATAAAGGATTTACCATGTCATTAAAATATTTTCTAGCATTATATTTAAGGGCTGCATAAGATGTGTTTAACTGAAATTTTATTAGTGATCTGCCTCTGGAAGATGGGCAGCCATGAGGGCCGGGAGCTGCGGACCCAGGCAGAGATCACCCTGGAGGAGGCGGGCATTATGGATGGCCAGCACTTGATCCTGGAAGAGATGGATGAGATGGGAAACTGACCTCCAGAGTGAAGCTGGTGCTGGTCCCAAGTCTGCCCTGCTCCCAGATCCCTTCAGCCGGAATAGGGATTTAACCCCTCTCTCATGACAGCTTATCCAAGGGCCCCTGGGGCCGAGGGATCTTGAGATTAATGGTATCCATGTGTCTGCAGGGTGGGCCTGCCCAGCACAATGACCCCACCTATCAGACTCAAGCTTGTTCTATTATTAATAAAACCCACTTTGATTTTGGATGAATAAATAAGTGAAGCACAGAATGTTTACAGAAACCAAGGAGACAGAAGAGATTGACTGCTTTTCTCCAAGGATTTGCTGGAATTTCTCTGTTACAGAAGTTAAATAAACATTCTAATATCCCTACTTTGCACTAATTTATAATGATCTTCTTGAAACAAATTCCTAGAAGTGGAAATGCTGGATGAAATGGAATGTTAAAATTTGTATTTCTAACAAAGCAATATATGTGTATATTTTAAAAAATATGCTAAAAATATTTTAAGGTAGTATTTTAGTGTTTGTTTATGTTGAAAAACGGTAATTCATTGACCTTTACCTTCTGTATCTGAATTCACACTTCCTAAACAGAAGAGCTTTCATTATTTCATTTTCTTGTTATTTTCTTCTTCATTTCTCCATTATTTTATTGATCATATTGACATTTCGATTTGGACATTATTTGTCACTTCTTAAAATAGAAAACTGTGGGAAGCCGGACCTTGGCGAGGCCCACCTGCACCCGGCTGCTGACTGGCAAGGCCATTTACGCCCAGCTTCTGATAAGCTGTTTTTGTGCAAGCTTTACTCCCTGAAACAGCTCGTACTGGAATGCCACTGATGACTAGCAGTATGTTTCACTATGCTATCTCTAATTTTTGTGTTTTACTTACTTGAGCTGCCTGTTAGAGAAACTCCCCTCGCTGCCTGCCCTATAATTACCCCCTTGAACTTGCCAATAAACAAGACTTGATCAGAATCCTGTCTTGTCTCCATCTCTCGTGTCTCTTGTCCTCTCATTCTCACTCCCCCTCTAGGGTCT
>PITA01016546.1:0-44208 GCA_004023965.1 Spilogale gracilis
ATAAGCCAAGAAGAGAAAGTCAAGTATCGCATGGTTTCACTTACTTGTGGAACATAAGGGGTAACATGGAGGACAGTGGGAGAAGGAAAGTAAATGGGAAGTAGGGTAATCCAGGCAGAGAAATGAAACAACAGAGACTTTGGACACAGAAACAAACTGAGGGTCTTGGAGGGAGGGGGTGGGGGATGGGAGAGCCTGGTGGTGGGTACTGGGGGCACGTATTGCATGGAGCACTGGGTGTGGGGAATGGGGAATGAATCTTGGAACACTGGAAAAAATTTAAGTAACAATAAAAAATAAATAAATTAAAAAAAAAACTGTATCTTGGCCAATTGAACTAAATAAAAAAAAAAAAATACCATGTCCAAGGTCTTCCTTCCTAAACTCTCATCTCATAATCAGTTGACTGTGATTTCCCCTAGTTTGCCACCCCACAACATGGCAGATTTACCAAGCCCAAAGACGAAGCTTTGACTCTTCTCCCGAGAGTTGTTGGCGGAGGGTGGGAGGAGGAGATGGAAGAAGCAGAATAAAGAAGAAAAGCAGAGACGTGAGACCAGAGAAGAGAAAATGCACACTAGGTTCAGTGTCTTGAGTCCCTGCATTTAGCCTCGCCTGAAACTGTCTTGGCCTGCTGAACTTCCTGGGTGGTTCAGGTGATAAAGCCCACTTGTGTCTGATTTCTCTTACTAGGAACTAATACAGCCTCCACAGCCTGAGTCATCACATCCCTCCGGGTCCTCCCCTCCTCGGATATCTGCAACATGACCTCTCCTCTCTGCCCCAGCTTCATCTCCAGTGGTCTCTCCGATGTGTCCAAGCAGGTGCCCCACCCGCCCCTCAATGTCAATGAGTCTCAAGCTCATGAGTCATCCATCCGTGACGCCAACGCTGCTTACCAGCTTCCCTCTTCTTTCCATGCCTTTGTCATTTTCACAGTCCAAGTGGAATCCTTTGGGCTGATAATGACTGAGCTGGGGACACATAGCACACATGTCACCATAGGTCAGCCGGCAGCATTTCGTTGATGAAAGCCAAGTGTGCAACACTCCCCCACATTTTAGCATTCACTAGGCTTGGACTATGTCCTCAAGACCATCCTCAAAGGACAGGCGAAACCCGTTCTTTCTCTCCTTGCACCATGCCCCACAGAATCTCCCCATATGCCTATTTCTAGTGCTGCCCTGTTAGAGTGACCTAACGCCTAGAGTGAGCTAACGTGTTTACCATCACGTCCTCAGGTCAACCTCAGTTAAACTTTACAAACAACACATCATGGGGTGTTCTCTGTCCTCTTCCTCACCTCCTGTTGGTTCCTCACTACCCCTCCTTGTGGTCCTCCAAGCCCTTCCACACCAGCTTTCCTCTGCCTCCTACTCTCCTCCTTATGCTTGCCTGCACTGCATCCTGTTCTTCTCTTGCTTCTTCCCCGAACCTCCTGCTGCTTCCCTTCCTTACCTCTCCCTCCTCCACCTGTGCCTCCTCTTTGCTTTTCCATGATCACCTCTCCTTCTCTCTCCTGCCCATCCTCTTTCCCCATCTCTCCCTTCTTTACCACTCCACACTTCTGCCATCACTGTGGTCCTTCTGAAGATGTGTCTACCTGACTCTTGGGTGCTCCCTCTGCTTTTCTCTCTTCTCCTCAAAGCCTCTCCAATGTGGATGGGGCCCTTCTTCGTTGATGAACAAAGCCTCTGTGGATAGTAAGGGAGGACCCTTCTCAGGTGCTGCTCTGCCAGCATCCCAGGGTCCGAATCAGTTTTCACTGCTGACTCGGGTGACCCGAACACTGTACCTCACTGTTCACCCTGCCTATCACACAAGCTGCACTGTATCGCATTTCTTTTCCCAAGATTTTATTTATTTGAGAAAGAAAGGGGGCATGAATGGGGGGGCGGGCAGAGGCAGAGGAATAGAGAGAACCAGAATCCTTGCTAAGCAGAGACCCCAGTCTGAGGCTTGATCTCAGGAGCCTGAGATCATGACCTGAACAAACAGCCTTCCATGTGCCCCTGTACCATCTCTCCTTCTAAAGGGAGCTTCAAATATAATGGGAGATCACCTTCCCCACCTTACTATGCTCAGCTTTGCAGAAAAATTCCCCAGCCACTTGTTTAAATGCACTACCTTCCTTTTCCTCTCTTTTATTCTCTCCTGAGTCCACTCCTGGCCGCTGTTGTCCCCATGACTCTGCTGAGCACCCACCCCCCCGTCCTTTTTTTTAAGAGTTTCTCCAATAGTCTCCTCCAAGACAAATCCGTCTGCCATCTCTTGGTCTCCCTTATTATCCGCATCCCCACCGATATACCCCCTTTCTCCACCAGTCCTGCTTGGAGCCCCTTGTCCACTTCATTTCCTTTATTTAATTTATTTACTTAACAAAGACAAATTTTATTAAACATTTAAAAAAAATTGCCTCTCTGCATCATTTCCAACCACCAGAAGAAATGTCCTTTCTCTATCCAGCCAACATATAGACATGAGTGCAACACAGATACTTGGCATTAGGCTTACTTAGCTTATTGGGGATGTTTTGTCTCTTTCACCAAATCTTTTTATTCTCTTGGGGCCCAAAGCTGATCAGTTTTTCAGTTTCGCTCTTTTTTACAGTCTGTAGCATATGGAAGTCTCCTACTAAATATTTGTTAAACAGATAATAAAAGAAAGAATTGTATCATTTCTTACTCTGTCAGCCTAACATCTCTACTTAGCTTCATAAAATTCACAATAGAACTGGTTGTCATTTTCATGGCTAGTTTTTATCTCCAAGATAATAACAGTAGCTACATAATTCCAATTCTGCTGAACAGCCAACTTTTTTTTAAAAAATCATTTTTCATGTTATTTAAGTTTCTCTAATGAGTTTGAAAATTCCATTTCAGGTTGCAAATGAAAAATTTAATCATTGCTTTTCGGGTTGAAGTATCTCAGCAGATGTCCCCAGTTTACTTTATTTAAATACAGGATTTTTTTGTTTTTGTTTTTGGTTTTGGTTTTTGATGCTGTAATGCATTGAGTGAGCACATTTGTTTTACTGTCCCCTGTCTTTTCGGGAAGCCCAAATTCCCCATGTGATATATGTAGTGATTGTGTTTCCCACCTGCTCAAAAACCTTTCTTTCTTGCCTATTGCCTATGGACTCAAACGCAAAATATTTTAACCTGCTGTGGGGCGCCTGCGGGGCTCAGTTTATTAAGCGTCTGCCTTCGTCTCAGGTCATGACCCCAGGGTCCTGGGATTGAGTCCCACATCTTGCTCCCTGCTCGGTCGGAGTCTGCTTTTCTCCCCCTCACCCCTGCTCATGCTTTCTCTCTCTCTGCACACACTCTCTCAAATTAAAAAAAAAATGTTAAAAAAATATTTTAGGGGTGCCTGGGTGGCTCAGTTGGTTGGGCGACTGCCTTCGGCTCAGGTCATGATCCTGGAGACCCGGGATCGAGTCCCACATCAGGCTCCCTGCTCGGCGGGAAGCCTGCTTTTCCCTCTCTCACTCCCCCTGCTTGTGTTCCCTCTGTGGCTGTGTTTCTCTCTGTCAAATAAATAAATAAAATTATTAAAAAAAATTTAAGATACTAGTTGAGACGCGTCATTTGTGGGAAATATCTCATTTCAGTCACCTGTAACTGAGTCTGAATACGATTCACAACTTGGAATTAAATTCACTTTCCCGAGTCTACAATTTGCACTGTGGTCCACCGCGTGAAGCGCGGAGAAATTCAGGGAACTGCGTAATAAACGTTTGTTTACCAGGAACGGCCCCCACTCAGATCGCTCACTTTCTCTCATACATTGGCCCTTGCCCAGCTCGGAGAATTCTGTGCCCACGGCCCGTAAAATCTTACCAGCTTTTACACTATCAGACACAACTATCAGTTGTGCAAAGAATGGCATGAATAATTTTGTTTGGGTTTGAGTGTGGTGAGTAATTGTTTCTGATTAAGACAGCGCCTTTGCCTCTTTGCATCTTTAACCCCATTGGATCGCTGTATTTAGAGGGGAAATGTGAAATGCTGAGTCGGGATCCAAGCACACAGTCAAGACTTCATCATCCTATAACTCCTCCGGAATGTATTTTACTTCCAACAGGTGTTACTTGTCCTTCACTGATGGGTCTTCAGAAATACAAGGCTGTCCCCGTGAACGCTTATCCTTGCCAGACCTCTTGATCTCACGGACATCTTTTCAGTGCTTTTTATTTTTAATTCCTCTGTGACTCCATGATATCTGTTTCCTTTTTTTTATTTTTCAGAGGAAGAATCAGAAGTGAATTAAAGCATGAAGTGGATCTCCACACGTTTTGTTCTTATTTGGAAATGAAGCCAAGATTGAATACGAGTGCGCTTCAAAAGTATGCACCTGACAGGCAGTGAAGGTATTATGTTATTTAGATAGCTGCGATGCAAAATGAAAATACTGCATTTACACAACAGGGAAAATCCAACATTTCTATAAGACAGCTCTTTTTTCATTTAAAAAATGTCCTTCAAAATGTGCTTTATTAAAACAAAATAAACCTGCATTACCACAGTTCAGACAAATATGAAAGAATGAATCTGCTTGTATAGTCCTATTTCAGGAGTCTTGTTCGGTGCCTGGTAGGTAAGGGAACAAGCCGTAAATTATTCTGACACACACAGTGTGTTGTGGACACCAGGATTCCATTGTGTCATAACGGAATCTTGTGTAAGTACATTTACTGTTACATATAAAGATACAATTAAAGTGTATCATCTCCATACACAATTGCACCTTTGCTTGGAACAATAACAAATGTATTTCTGTATATATGCAGTATACCTATGTATATATTTAATTATCACATTTGGGGAGGATCTGGGGAGCTCAGCCAGTTAAGAGTCTGATTCGTGGTTTTGGCTCAGGTCATGATCTCAGGGTCATGAGATCGAGTGCCGCATTGGGCTCTGCACTCAGCAGGGCATCAGAGTTCTCTCTCTCCCTCTGCCTCTTCCCCTACTCTCCTTGTCTTTAAAACAAACAAATGAATCTATAGATATTTGAGATGACTAATATATATATTATAAATATGTATGTGAATATATATACATAGAGCTTTTAATGTCCTTTCTATCTGCTGACTTTTTTTTTTTTTTAAGATTTTATTTATTTGACAGAGAGAAACACAACCAGAGAGGAAACACAAGCAGGGGGAGTGAGAGAGGGAGAAGCAGGCTTCCCGCCGAGCAGGGAGCCCGATGTGGGACTCGATCCCCGGGTCTCTGAGATCACGACCTAAGCTGAAAGTTCATTCCAATAAGCATTCAGGGAAGGCTCGGCGCTGAGGAAAGCCTCTAAATGCTATGCCCCTTGGGGCTTCGATTTGTCAGAACAGGTGAGTATCCATTCATAGAAAATGCACAGACGTAACACAGAGCTGTGATAAATGCTCAGATCTTTGGCATGAATTTAAATTTTTTACAAAGGTGACACCAAGTTGAATCACGTCTTGGCTTATCTTAAGCCCCATGGCTACATCTTAACACCGCTTGGAGGAGGAGAGGCATGCAGATGGGAGCACAGCGTTCCCTGAGCTTCCTGGAGACCGACCATCGAATGCCCCGTGTTTCAGACTGCATTCCTTCTCCCCTTTTTTGTTATTGACGTCCGGCAGCAGCAGACAGAAGAGCATGGGGACGATTTCCCTGAGGACATCTCCTTAGCAGACTGGCCGGTGGCATCGGCCGGGCAGGTCGTTGTCCCCACCGCCCCGGGGACTCCCGGGCACTCGGCCCCAGCTCGCGGGGATCTCCGGAGGACCCGCACCGCTTCAGTGAGGCGGCTAGGGCTTTGGGGCCGTCATCCCAGCCACCGCCCGCTGCACAGCTCAGAACGTGTGCTCTTCCTTCACAGGGAGAGTCTCACGGTTGACCAGCAGCCCCCTGTCCTGTGCACGGTGAACCTTTTCACAGCCGACCCAGCCTCCCGGGTCTGCCGTAACTGGCTGAGAAAACCCCTCAGTAAACAGCAATAAGGAAAACCCTTAAAACAATCATTTCAATATATGGGGCAATCTCCCAGTGCCCACGTCCCTGGGCATGTGTGCCCCTGCTGCCCACATGAATAGGTATACAGTTCGGGTTAACCATAAGGGCTCAGCTCACTCCCAGGTCCTCCCTGATCTTGGCCCCTCACCTAACGCACTCTGAAACTACCCTTCTGTGTGTCCCTGATGCTTCAGTCCCTGTGTCCTTCCAACACATCGTCTGACCTCTCGATCACTCATCGTGAAATGGTATTGGTGTTGACGCACCTTACAGACTTAACAACAGCCCGGGGACCAAAGTGAACCTCCTCTTCCTGGCGCTTGGATGTTTGAGCACATGGGTGTTTCGGGAGAACGAAAGCCCTGCGCTTGGATTCATCCAGAATTCCCCAGCTTAGTTTCCTCGTCGTCCTGCCCCACGAAAGGAAAGGTGTCTCGTCCAGAGGCGTGAAGGCGGTTCTCCCATCCCAAGCGCACGCTAGCACATGGAAAGGGAGACATTCGGGGGAGGAAGGGGCGTTTTGAAAGACGAGGAACAGTCTACAGCCGTGCTTGTCTCCCTTTCCCAGCACGACGCTCCGGGGAAAATCGGGATATTCTAAAATCTCCTGACTGTGAGCATTTACGTGAGGACAGCGGATTCAATACTTCGGGGAACTGGCATCCATTTTCCTTTTGCTTTATTCCCACATTCTTGTAGTAGAAGTAGACAGAATGCCGAGGCTCAGACGTTTCCCTGTAGTTTCTTATTCTAGGACTGACTGAGATCAAGTCTGCCCTCACTCAAAACACGAAGGCAAATAAGATGTGAGTGGAGAGTGTGCCGAACTACATTGTAGGGAAATAGAACCGAACAGGCTCTGTAGATACTCTCTCTTGAGTTAAGCTCCAGAACATGGAAACGAGGCGCCCTAATATTTCCATTTTCCACCACCCCCCATTTAACATTTTTATTTTCTTTTATCCAACCATATCCTACCGACCAGGAGTACCCTGAAAACGACAGGTTTTAGTTTTAGGTCAGTTCTAAGGTCCGAACCTAAAAACAAAAGTTATATTCTGTGTTTCCGTCCTAGCCGGTTCAAGGAGAGCCCACAGATTGTGGGGGTCTGGGCCGCTCGGGTCAGGACTCTGTGAACGAGTCAGAGGAGTTGTGGTGTTTCACCCACCGTGTGCTGGGAACGACACGGGAGCACGGTGCCTCCCGCTTAGCGGCAGACGCCCTACGCGCTGAGCTGCCCACGGGCATTCCCAGCCCCACACCTGTCCTGGCGGGAACACATCCACCATCCTGTCCACCAAAGGTGAAGAAAAGACATGCCCCAGCTTCATCACACAGCATTAATTATGTTATTTCTTGGGGCAGCGGGAAGAAAAAGGAAGAATGATATACACATTCTCCCAGGATTTCTTTTTTTTTTTTTTTTTAAGTTTTATGATTTTTACTTTAAAAGTCATTTCCAAGACATCCCCTTAGGTAAAATAGGATATTCTTTATTTTATTACGAGCAAAAGAACCAACTTTAATTCACTTCTCTAGAGATTTTCCAACGTCTATAAAGATGATAATGTGAACAATAAAATTTTACTGACTTCTAGAAAATCTACTATAAGGAATTTCATTTGAAATTGTCTTGAACTTTTTAAAGGCTTTTTTTCCTTCCTTTTTTCTTTCTCTTTTCTTTCTTTTTTTTTTTCATTAATTTTAATCAGATGCTTCTTCTTCATAAGCCTTTGATTTAGACTTGGGGCTTCAGACGCTATGACCAAAAAATTCCAGAAAACCCTTTAATTTGGTGCCTCGGGCTTCGATCATGAAAACAGAGGATTTTATTTTGACTTTGTTGACGCTGAGTTACAAAATAACCAGGAATCGACTGTACGTCTTAACATGGTCATTAGCATGAAATCGTATTCGCTATCAAACCATAGAGACACTTTGGGTTGGAACTTGGAGTTTCCCGATTTTTATTTAAGTTCTTCTTCAGAACACTTACCAGGGTGTGGCCGAGATATTTATTTATGGTAAATGTGCTAGGCAGAAACGCCTCAGTTAAGCAGCTATGAAGAGTAACTTTGGAAAAAGTATGTCGGAGCAACAAGCGTTGGCGCACAATGTATCCCAATGCCCCATATCCATGCCCTTCATATTTTTAAAATAAATCATTTGATTTTTTTATACTCTTCTTTTTAAAACACTTTAATATTTTAAGATTTTATTTGTCAGAGAGAGAGCACAAGCAGGGGAAGCAGCAGAGGGAGAAGCAGACTTCCCACTGAGCAAGAAGCCTCATGCGGGGCTCCATCCCAGGACCCTGGGATCATGACCTGAGCTGAAGGCAGACACTTAACTCACTGAGCCACCTAGGTGTCCCTAAAAGACTTAATTTTTAGGGCAGTTTTAGTTCCATGGCAATGTTGAAAAGAAGGTCCAACGATTCCCCATAACATCTGCATATCCCACACATCCATGATCTCCCCATTAATGCACATCCTCCGCCAGCATGGGACATTTGTTACGACTGATGAACTCTCAGAGACATCTCATCATCCTTTACAGTCCATGGTATACATTGGAGTTCATCCTTGCGTTGGACCTGATTCTGGACACATATGCCCCATATCTTGTCACAGAGTAATCCCTGTTTCACCGCCCTAAAACTCCCCTGTACGCTGCGTGTTCATCCTTCCATCCACCCCAGTCCCACAGTGCATACACTGATTCTGTTTCTCTAGGGAAGCCCGAGTTATGCAATGGTTCCTTTCTCCTAATTATGGACACAACACTGTTCGATAAATCTGTAAATTCAGTGTGGCTGCAATCCCAGATTTCAGGTGTAAGAAGAAAGGAAAAACGAAAACAAAGGTTCTGCCCTGCCTGGGACCAGGAAGAAGAGCAAATTTGCGTGGCTTATCAGTCAGACAAATGCCTGGCACCCATCAGCCCACAGACAAAATAGTCTCATTGGCATTGGGAACCCAGCAGGACCTGAGAGCCGGAGACGTTCTTGCCGAGAAGTGGAGTGCATGGTCCCACATGTCATCACCTATGTATGTGGGTTGACCAGTTGTAGAACAGAGTTCCCTGCAGTCTTCCAAAGAAGCTCAAGAGGCCAAGAGGACAGCAGGTAGGGGGATAGGGCAGGTGACCTGTCGGTGGAGCCCACACCAGCCCCTGGGATCAGCAAGCCCGTGGCTTTGAGATGCATTCTGGACTCTGTGTCCTGGGAAGCTACAGCTGCTCCTGACCAGAAACACCCTTGCAGTGAAGCAAGCCAAAGCCAGCCTTTTGTCAAAATCAGTGACCTGTTCTAGAGGGAACAGAGAAAGAAGAGATCCATCAAAGGAGCTCCGGCCCCTCTTTTGGCAACAAACAGAATAACATCATGGTACCTTCAACAAGCTCAATTATATGGTTTACAAACTGTGAAACCTGACAGTTCTCTAATATGTTGTACAAGGTTTGGTGCTACTCCATTAACACCAGCGGCGTCCCTCCTCACCTCTTCCCTCCTTCCCTGTCTCCCCAGCTTCATCCCTACATGTATGCAATGCACACTAGGTGCTTTCTTCCTATAAAGCTTTTTGTTGAAACTGGAGGTCAAGGGATGAGTCACAAAGGCTCTCTGTCCTTGAGGACCTCACCATCTATCGCAAGACCCCAGTAGGAAAAGCAGAAGTGCCAGGGGGTTCCATGATGGCTGCTCTTCAGACAGCACTGGGCCCAAGAAAGGAAGGACTTCTGCAGCCACATACACATGTTCTTAAAGAGAAGCAACCACCACGAAGTAGCCAGTGATGTCTAACATGAAGGAACCCAACTCGGAGTGTGAATATTAAATATGTTTCACAGCTAGAGCTGCGAGGGACAGATATTCCTTTCATGGCCCAGTTGGATTTGTTTAGCTCTTTTGAAATATGGTCGCATATGGCAACCAACAGGAGCAACTTCTCAAATAGAATTTCTGAATGTTCGATCAAAGGAGAGCAAATTAAGAAACAAGAAAGGGTCCAGCAACTTGATTTGTAAAACATCTGCTCAGTGTCGGCAGGCTCACATCTGGCTGCCGGCGGTTGTGTAGGGAGAATGACAAGATGGGAAAGCTCAGGGATCCCGCTTTCAGACGACGCTCTGTGCCTCGGTCTCTCTGCTGTCTGCTGGACGATGCCCACAGAATATGCACAGCCTGGTATGCAGCCTATTCCAGCAGGGGGCAAGCCGTGGAGAGCCAGTTCCTCCTTCTCCAGAATCCATAATCTCAACTAGCAAGACCAGATACAGAGGAGGCAGTCATGACCGTTTGGGAGGGTAGCCTTGGTCAAAAGAGCTTATGTTGGCTTTGAACCTCTTTAGAGATTCCAGTGTGAACGCTGGGAAATTGGGGGGAGAAGGCCAACCTCTCGCATTGGAAGGAATATATTGCAGTGGGCATACATCTCTAAATGCAAGAGTACTTCCGATGTGCAGAAATTAGTTACTTAGTTCCTCAATATGCCGATGGATGGCTTCTATGGCAGGATACTTGACCGGTATCCTTATCTTTGTGGTTTTGCCAACCATACCCTCCTTCAGCCCAAGGTTTATATAGTGTTGCTTTCCAGGAAGCAGCCCTAGTGGTCTTGAGGCAGAGTTAGGGGACTTTTCCTTGTTTCTCTTTGTTTTCATCACAAAGCTCCCTCAGGGGAGGAGGAGAAAGAGAACCTCAGCAGACTGCCCATGGAGCGCAGAGCCCCACCAGGGGCTAGGTCTCACCACCCTGAGATCATGACCTGAACCGAAACCGAGACTCATGCTTAACCAACTGCACCCCAGGCACCCCAGCTCCCTCTGAAGATTGAACAAGGAACTTGCCTTTCTTACCTGAAACATTCTTAAAAGCATAGATTTGGAAACACTCATTGCATTTCCTCAAAATTAAACATGGAGTTTCCTTATGAGTTAGCAGTCCTACTCCTTGATTCGTCACCCAACGCATCGAACGCCGGGGCTCATCACAGCCTTCCTTGCGGCATTAGTCACACTGACCAAAACTCCAACCAAGGAATGGATAAGCAACATGCCGTTCATTCACACAGTTGAATGTGGTGCCTACACACGATTCAGCCTTCGAAAGTCAGGAAGGCCGGCCATGCAACCACACGCATCAGCCTTGAGCTCATGATGCTATGTGAAATGGGCCCCTTACGAACGGGCAAGTTCTGTCTGATTGCAGCTCCAATGAACCTGTGAAAGTCACCGTCCTACAGACAGAATGCTGGAGGGTAGTTCTTGGGAGCTGGGGACATGACGGGGAGTTAGCCTGTCTTGGGGTCTTTGGGAAGGTGGAAACATTCTGGAGATGGAGGGAACGCCTGACTGCACACAATGGCAGTGGACTTCACATCAGCAAACTGGACACTTAAAAATGGTGAAAAAGGTAAATTTTATATGCATACCCCAAAACACTTGCACATGCATCGAAGCTAGCAGAGAGGGTACCAGGAGCAGCAGAACTGAAGGAAGGGTGCCCTTAAAGTGGGATGCTATGAGAGGAGGATGAGAGGATGAGAGGATGTGACATAGCAAGAGAGGATGCGATGTCGCCGGAACCTGGGTGATGAGTCCTCGCATCCACATGGCTCGAGCCTGGCCCAAACATGTTGCACCCTGATGCAATTTCACCGGCATTCCCACCGTCAGCAGAAAGCATCAGTGCAGATTGGGGAAGCAGCCACGGTCCCAACATCAATCACAAGAAGTTCACAAGAGGACAGAGTGATCACAGGGGGAATCTCCCACCTGGTCAGGACCATCCCCCTCCCGTGCCCTTAGAGACACCCATGCGCCCTGGTGCCTCCTTTTCCTACCCCATCCTCAGGGACTCATCAAACTTATGGCTGCTTCACACAGAGAGACTCACGATGAAATCTTCTTCATTTCCAAGAACATGAGAAATTGTCACTCTTCTTGACGAACGTGTGCATAGCTAGTTTTTGCGTCCAGAGCATCACTTGTCTGCTTACCCTTTGAGGGCAGACTCATGCGGGCTTACAGACCAGAAACACCACGTTTACCAAGACATCCCTTTGCCCTCATCCGCTGGTCCTGAGAACGTTGACTGTCTCAGTCTCCATAACCTCTCCCACCATGAACTGAGCTACCCTCTGGGCTCCGCTCCCAGAAGCGAAAACAGAAACATGAATGTCCATGAAGCCAGGAATCGCACTTATTACACCGAATTTATAATAAGTCAAATTACTGTCTAAAAATCCCTGAAAGAGCACGATCATGACCCCATAAAATAAAGTGAGGGCTTTCTGCATGTGTTGACAGAAAAGGATGTTCATTATTCACGGAAATTGTGCTGCCGCAAAATGGATGTGTGTCCAGAGAGAGAGCTTTGGAAGACTTTCACATTTTCCTTTATGCTTTCTGCATATTTGGACTTCTCCACCAATAGACTTCTCTTGGATATATTTTTCCATAAAGACTCCTGAAATTTTTTAATCTGTATTCTTGTTTAAAACAGAAGCACTCGCATCCTTTCTGTTTGCCTGTGTATTCTCAGAATAGAACAGACACTACAGCTCATGCTACGGGATCAAGCAGTACTTTGGGCAGCATAAATGAAAGAAACGTCAACTTCATAATACTACTTCCTAGGATATGAAACAAAAGAGACCCTTCTGAGAATCCCTGCTGTCTTAATATTTGCGTGCACCATGAATACAGGCTGATTATATTCAGGAATAAGCAAGCTACTTTCGCTGATAGAATTTATACGACTTACGAAGGTAATCTATCCAAGACGTCTTTAAGAAGCCATTTGGGCAACTGGAAACACATAAGAATAAAGTAGATTAAATCAGGTAACAGGAAAAGCTGAGAATGAAGACCTTGGTACAAGGTGGGAAAGCAAACCAAAAGAACTGTTCCAACTTTAAGAAAAAGCTGGTTATGGGGTAATGATTTTATATTTTTTTTCACTTCACTAAAATGATTTTTCTCTTTTGCCAAAGCCAGCCCATGGGATAGCTAAAAAAAAGCCAAATGCCATGGAGCAGGTAAACACAAAGAAAAATGAGGCAATAAGCCTTAGAGAAAATAAATTTAAAGGCGGCCATTCATAATCCCAATTATCAAACATACAGAAAGGAGACAGTCTGCAGCTAATTGTAGCAGGAGGGGCAGGAAAACTCTCCGAGTGAGCGGAAAGCATTGCCCACAAAGAAGCTATAAATTTAGGGGCGCCTGGGTGGCTCAGTTGGTTGAGCGACTGCCTTCGGCTCAGGTCATGATCCCGGAGACCCGGGATCAAGCCCCACATCGGGCTCCCTGCTCGGCGGGAAGCCTGCTTCTCCCTCTCTCACTCCCCCTGCTTGTGTTCCCTCTCTCGCTGTGTTTCTCTCTGTCAAATAAATAAAATCTTGAAAAAAGAAACTATAAATTCAGAATGCGGCAATCTTGTTGGTAAAAGAGGAGTCATCATTACGTCATAATAGAATTTATGGAACATTTGGACACACCTTACCTTCTTTGATCAACAGTCTGTGTGAAGGAAGGAGGTCATGGGCATTATCTGATCTGCAGGAGACTTATGGGGGCTCACTGAAACTGATCACATTCACACACACAGATAGAAACCACAGACACAACCCTAGAGTAATGAATCAGTGCTCCCCACGCCCCAAAATTGCTTACTAATCCAGTATCAGCCAGGAGTATTATGAATTAGCTTGGTGCGTGAGTTCTTCTGTCCCGTCCTCCCCATGGTGGTGGGAAAGGGCAGGATGATTTTAGTGATTGCAACCGATCGCTTTGAACAGGTGCATTGACAAAATCTAGAATAAGGTATCCATTAGGTAATGGATTTTCTCAGAATAATACTATCTCCTTTTCCAATAACACAGAATTTTCTTTCTGCTTTGTACCCATCATTGAAGTACAATTTTGCAAAAGAACGACTTGATTAAAAAAAATAAAACTTCTTGTGTTCATTAACAGTAAGTGCTGGGAATTCGGCTAAATAATTCTTTCTGTAACTAAGCTTGACAGCCCAGCGCAAAACGCAAAACCAACAATTTTCCTTTAAAGATCAATACTTTATCAAGGTTGATTACAGTGAGGAAATATTCCTTCTTCGATGGCTTTTTATCCTCTTTCTATCAATAACACCATTCTCCATTTCTGGTAATAGCTTGCCATGGATCATTAGATAAATGCCTTTTTAATAAAGAGAATCCAGGTGTACTGGTAAAATGCTATGATTGAGTATCTTTAATCTCTCGGCTTCATTAGGCAGGGACAGGCTATCATGCTCGTTTCTCACTCATTCTGCTCGACTGCCAACCCTTCCCTGTGGCTATTAATGATGACAGCTCATTCATTACTTTATAAGAATACAGAAACATTTCCATCTCCATCCTATATATTTCTTCATCCCCCCAAGATTAGCGATTTAGAAAGACGCGTCCATGCTACCAGAGCTAACTACCCACATTCCTTTCCCTGGCAAGCATTTCCAACATCACCCCACAAATGCAGAATTAATCTGTTTGGTGAATTCTGATCATTTCTTCTCCCTGCTCCTTACATTCTTTACCAATTGATGTATGTGGCACACACACACACACACACACACACACACACACACACAGAAAGAAATCTGGGCGTAGATTATGATTCATTGAATGTCAAATACAATAACACCAAACTTACTTCTTTCTTAAAACTTCACGTGATAGGGAAATTCTCACTCGGCAAGCGAGAACCTGTGAGGCAGAGCAGCGGGCTCTTAACATGACCTCACAGATCACTGAGGTCCAGAATCAGAGCTGAGTCATGGGATTGTAAGCTCTCATTTTTAGGAGGACTGAAACATCCTCTTTCTAAGCCTTGGGCTACAGTACCAGGGGAGGGAAGAGTCTCCTATTTGATAAAGGGCTAGTATCTGAGATCTGTAAAGAACTTCCCAAGCTCAACACCCAAACAAAGAATGCAGTCAAGAAATGGGCAGAAGACATGAACAGGCCTTTCTCTAAAGAAGACATGCAAATGGCCAACAGACACATAAAAAAATTCTCCACGTCCTTCAGCATCAGAGAAATCCAAATCAAAAGCACAATGAGATACCACTTCACACTGGTCAGAATGGCTAAAATTCACAGGACAGGAAAGAACAGGTGCTGGTGAGGATGCAGAGAAAGGGGAACCCTTTTGCACTATTTGTGGGAATGCAAGCTGGTGCAGCCACTCTGGAAAACAGTATGGAGGTTTCTATTTTCATTCATTTCTAACAAAGAAGAAGACACCTCATCTCTTTTAGCCACATGGAGAAGGATGGGCAGTTTGGGGAAGGTTATTTTTATTGGGAAAATTGTCATTATTCTATTCACGTTCTTCAACTCAGGTTTATAGGTTTACACCAGGAGAAGAAAAAGACAAGTACGAGTTTGGGATTTTTCCAGCTGGCCAGGTAGAGAAGGAGTCAGAACGGGGACCAAAGCTGCGGGCAAGTTCTACCGGCCTGAGAATGGAATTTCCAGCCACCATACCCTTCAACAGGTGAATGGGTGAGTATTCTAGACTGCCTCCGCACAGTGAAATACCATTCAGTGTTACAAACTAGTAACCTGTCCACCCATGGAAACTCATGACGGATGTTTAAATGTATACTGAGAAGGGAAAGAAGCCAATCTGGAAAAGCTCCCCCCCCCCATGATTCCAGGTCTACAATATTCTGCAAAACACACAGCTATGAAAACAGTAAGAAAAAAAAAATCAGGAGTGGCCAAGGGCTTGGGGGATGGAGGGATGAATGGGCAGAACACGGGGGATTTTTACAGCAGTGAAACTACTTTGTACTAATGGTAGACACATGCCAGTATGGATTTCTCTAAGCCCACAACACACAAAACCAAGATGGAACCAATAATGTAAACCAGAACCCTTGTTAATAATATTATATCAATGTTTGTTCATCCACTGTAACAAATGTAACATACTAGTGCAAGGTGTTATTAATAGGGTAGATGTGTAAGCAGGGAGAGGGATAGGTGGGAACTCTGTCCTTCTCATTTCTGAAAAATAAAGCCTGTTACTTTTTTTTAAAGATTTTATTTTATTTGTTTGACAGAGAGAAACACAGCCAGAGAGGGAACACAAGCAGGGGGAGTGAAAGAGGGAGAAGCAGGCTTCCCGCGGAGCAGGGAGCCCGATGTGGGACTCGATCCCGGGTCTCCGGAATCATGACCTGAGCCGAAGGCAGTGGCCCAACCAACTGAGCCACCCAGGCGCCCCAAAGCCTGTTACTTTTTAAAGGAATTGGTGGCTCAGCTGGTTAAGCATCTGCCTTTGACTTGGCTCGTGAGCTCTGGGTCCCGAGATCGAGCCCCACATCAGGCTCTCCCCCCAGGAGGGTGTCTTCTCCTCCCTCTCCCTCTGCACCCCCCTCTGCTTCTGCTCAGTCTCTCTAGCTTTCTCAAATAAATCCAGTAGAATCTTTAAAAAAAAAAATCAGTTTGCCCAAATTCCATGTGGAAAATGCATGTTGATACATTGTTTTTCTTCTCATAGGATCTGAGCCACCATTCAAAGACCATCTAGGAAGTACGTTAAGTGTGAGTTTTATTAAAGGTGGAGAGAAAAATGCAGGGTCTTTGAAATGAAGAAAATACAAAAAATGATATGATAGAATGATGCCTCATAGATGAAGAATGCAAATCAGTGTTGTTAGTGTAACGTTGGGTATATTCAAGATGAGCCTACATCTGTACCGGGGAGAGAGAAGAAACAACTTGCTGTGTCTCTCGACATGTTTTGGACTTGTTGGTTGTTTAAAATAGATTGTAGGGCTTTTTGTGGGTTTCTGAATTCTTTGAATCACAGTACAGTTAAGGAATTAGTTCTTTATCTCCCTCTGTAATCTCTATCTTATAAAAAGTGATGGAATCCCTGCCTCATGGCTGGAAATCTTACCCAGAATGACTTCTGTGCCACTGAGAGGCATGTATATATTCTTGTATTTGCTGAGCTGAGCTTTGTTAAGATTACAAAGAATTAGCATTCCCAAGCATTGTTCGACACTTGCTGAAATAATAGGATTTTGACTACATGGGCAAACGAGACACCTGTTTACTTTTCACGCCTTGAAGTCCAGAAGTGCATGACATTTCACAGAGCAAAGCCCAGAAGGAATAGAAGACACATAGCTCTCATGTGCGGAGAACATACATTTCTTCCCAAAAGATTTTCCTTGCCAAATAAGAAAAATTTATCATTTTAGGGGCACCTGGGTGGTGCACTTGTTAAACATCTGTCTGATTCTTGATTTCAGCTCAGATCATGATATCAGGGGTTTTTAAAAAATCTTTTAAAGATTTTATTTATTTATTAGAGAGAGATCACAAGTAGATAGAAAAGCAGGCAGAGAGGGAGGAGGAAGCAGGCTTCCTGCTGAACAGAGAGCCCGATGTGGGGCTCGATCCCAGGACCCTGAGATCATGACCTGAGCCGAAGGCTGAGGCTTAACGCACTGAGCCACCCAGGCGCCCCTGATATCAGGGTTTTGAGATAGAGTTTTGAAACAAGTTCCACACTGGGCATGCACCTTGCTTAAAAGATTGTCTCTCTCCCTCTGCCTCTCTCCCCACTCGCATGCTCCCTTTCTCTTAAAATAATATATATATGTATCATTGTAGAAAGTGATGACTAATGCATACAAGTCAAAATGTATCTTTTGATGTGGTCCAAGACACCAGACTAGACAGTGGAACGGCGGGGAGGTCAGTGATATCTGAGCTTTGGCAACTGCCTTGTCAGCCATCTGATTAGGATGGGCTAATTCTAATAATACCCAGGTCTGCGTATGCCGGAGGAGAGTTTGTGCAATGCTGTACATGAAAGAATATAAATCACTAAAACATTTAATTTATTATAAATGTTCACACATGCAAACTGCTATAAGCTATAATTATATACACATATCACATAGATACTGATATGACATACATGAAATACATATAACATTCTGTTATAACATTATTTAATGCAATCACACTATGTGTACTATATATTTATGTTATACATTGTATCATATATAAATATGTAGCAAATGCATTAACATAATTATATGTATTAGTTCTCTGTGTTACATATATGCTACATATTGTATACACATTCATATATATAATGTGCACATTACATATATATGACATTCTATACAGATGCATTATATACAGGCATATAATATACATGTTATATATTATAGGCACATATAATATATAAGTAAATAAGTAAATTAAGATATATACGTATCTCCATAAAAAGTCTTATACTGCAATTTCCTTAAAACCTTATTCTTGAGAAAGGCAACATGAAATTCAGAGCCTTTTCCCACTTTGTAACAAACTTGGAAGCTTCTGGGAGAACATCCTTTGTTCATCACGCCTCCCTTCTTGGGAGTGTTGCCACGATAAGAATAATGTCCTCCTAACTACACAGTCATGCTGATCTCAGCATTCCCCCCAAATCACAGAATTTTCAGACCTCTGTTCACCAGATCGACTGTCTTATGGAATCCCTTTGATTTTCCTCCCCAGTAATGTTAATCCGAGTAGGAAAAAATGCTTTGTTTGTAGATACCCTCCCAGTTGTGTAACCATCAGGCTGTGGGTCATTGACTTGCTGATCCTATCGAAGCCGGGGAGCAAGGCTGTAAAGGAAATTTAGAGATACAGTGGTACCATTGGGGGGGGTATAGGAAGAAATACGTATTAGGAAGGGGATTCAAGAGTGATCTAAAGGAGTCTCACCCTTTCGGTGGGGATATAAGCAAATCTAACAACCAACAGACTAGCTCAGGGTCGTGGAAATGTATGGACACTGGGAGGGATCATGGTGATGCTGGTGGTAGGCTCGTCCCAGGGGCTTTCATGGAGATTGTTGCAGAGAGACGTCTAGCATGGATGGGGTGCTGGGTCAGTCCCAGAACTGGGGGAAATGTTGGCATTTGGAAAAGGCTCCTGGATAAACGATGAGCACCATGATGGTCTGTTTCCCCAATGTGTACCTACATCTAACAGTCACAAGGTGGAAGAAGCAAGAAAAAGTGTGTTCAGGGGCCAGTGGGACTGAAGTTTCAGGAGGGAAGCAATGGGCAGTTGGTGGTGGATGAACACAGTCACCTCACCCTGAAGACCCATCGCCTGAAGCTAAAGCCACCAAGGTGCATGGACACAGAGCTGGGGATCTCATCTTCAATAAAACTAGGAAGCAACTGTATGCAAAAGTGCAATAGAAATCACAGAAATGGGAAAGGTATATTGAAGGATTCTGCTTTCCATCATGAGGCTGCAAAAAATACTAATTTCTAGACTGACTTCCAAGTGAATTCAGGATAAACTATGAGAAATCATTGTCATGAGGGAATCAAGCTATCTAAGTTCTACTGATCCCTACAGAGATGGATAATTTCAGTGCTTTTTAACTCATTCTAAGAGGCCGAAAATGGAGAAAGATTGATTTTTATGCAAATCTAGATACAAAGATGTCAGTTCTATGAAAGAAGGTATAGAGAAATCCCTCTTACAAAGAGTGCTAAGTAAAACATCATCAATTTGTTTGGAAACAAATTTATAAATTCAGCTTTCCAGATCAATAATTCAGAGAGGAAAAAATGTATCATTATAAGTTCTGAAAAAATATTTGTAAATTGCATCATTATTTTCAAATAAAAAATAAAAAATAAAAGCCTGGGTGGCTCAGTTGGTTGGGCGACTGCCTTCTGCTCAGGTCATGATCCCAGAGACCTGGGATCGAGTCCCACATCGGGCTCCCTGCTCGGCGGGAAGCCTGCTTCTCCCTCTCTCACTCCCCCTGCTTGTGTTCCCTCTCTGGCTGTGTTTCTCTCTGTCAAATAAATAAATAAATAAAATCTTAAAAAAAAATGGTGCTTATCATTTTCCTGCTAAACTGGAAGACGCATCTTTATTAAGAAGGTATCCTGTTTTCCTCTTTGGACCTCTTCTTCCTCCTTCGGTTATCATAAATGTTGGTTTCTGAATGCAAATCGGGCTTCACTGATACACATTTATATTTCAAAGAAATATGAATTCTTGAGTGCCGCAAGGCTGGAGTACATTTGGGGAGAGAGAAATCCATCAGACATATTTAATAGAGTTGGGAGAGCAGGGGTCAGGGATGGGGTCATGGCACCTTACTGCAAGATGTGGGGCAGGATATGTGATAAGTCACTCCCATGGCCGTCTCACTGTGATATGCAGATAGAAGCAAAACGTGATAAGTGTTGTGTTCCATGGGTCCAATCACTGACTATGATTGTGGCAGACGTTGGCTGCATGCTTTCACAATGTTTCTTGTCTCCTGGTGCTTGTCACCCCCTTCCCCGAAATTCCCATCCCAGCTCAGCCTTTACACAGAGACGTGGGGCTGGTTCTCATCCGTGGGCTTTGGACAAGACCAATGGGTACTGTTGGCGAGCTCCATGCAGCTGCCCTCTCCTTCCTTCCGTCCAATGGCAGAACCCTGACTGACAGAGGGACCTCAACATGCCTTGAGCAGGTAAAGCCCCTCTTTGTCTCTGAAGGACCACCTGTGTCTCCCCAGTGTAGGGAACTACCCATGAGGTGAGCCAGAAACCACAACCCTACCAAGACCATGACATTAGCAAGATTCTTGTTGGGTGCAGCCATGATGAGTTGAGCTTGTTTCAAACAGACCCCCGTCCATAGCTCAATACTTTGGGCACACCACCTCTACATGCAAATTCAATGTCCTCATTGTCCTAAAAAGACCAAAACTCGTCTAGGGCCTCCCCTGTTGAGTGCAGAGCTATGACGAAAATCTATGAAGAGGATAGAAGGACCGCAATTTTCAGAATCTTGCCAGCGCTAAGAAATGATTAGTTCTGGGGTGGACATCATCATACTTTCCCCCACATGACCTGGCTCTTGGACCCTTCCCTAATTACATCAAACACTAACCCCCAGTTGCTTCATGTCAAAATTAAAAACCCCTTCATTTTTTCTGTGCATTTGGCATTTTCCCCTTGCATGCCCAGAAGGCAAGAAAACCATAAAAAGGTTAAACGAATATTAAGATGACTGTTTCATATGATAGAATAATTTCATTTAATGAAAATAAACTCCACTGAGCTTGTTTCTTTGGCTGCCTAGTTCTCAGTAAAAGGTCAACTTGATATTTTTATATTGTTTCGATGACTTTTCTCCCTGTCCCTCCAAACACTTGGCGTGTGGTTAAATGAAAATAAAAGAAAGACAGGCTCCCTCCTTGTTCTTCTCTGTGTACGAAGCTTCACATTCAGGATGATTTGCTTTTTCCCTTAAATCTACAATTTTTGCTGCTCTCGGGAAATGATGCATTGTTGTCAGGCTCTCCTTAAAAACTTCTGGGAAACGTCTGTGTGTTTAGATAGCGAACACCTCGAGTGGGTCTGCTTCTTCTTTGCATACCTGGGGACACACAGGCGAATCGTGAGCCCACATGTCGGCAGGCACACAGGGGTTCATGGATGGCAGGGCACTTCTACATGTCCATGGACCGTCCTGGGAATGCCGTAAGCGTTCATAGCGCCCCGGCAAAGGGTCATAGGCACACTGGCTTGATCTGCCATGAATTATCACGTTAAAATAAACATGCTGTAAATTCCACTGATAAGAAAGTCTAGAGCAGGCAAAGCCGAAGACCAAAACCACAGTCACGGTCCGGGGATACTGAGGCACTGCTGGCTAATGGGTCTGGCGTGGCCTTTGGGGCCGATACAAATATTCTGGGATCGGCATTGAGGATGCTTGCACATCGCTGGGAGCGCGTTCAATGCCGCTGGATTGCACGCTTTCAACAGTTCATTGCGCGTGCATTTTGCTTCAATTAAAATCAAACACACTCCCATGGCTTGGGTTGTGAGGCAGCCGGTGTGTGCTGAGCAGACTCAAAGTTCCTGAAAGTACCCAGAAGATGCTCCAGATGTGGCCTGTCCCGAGTCAGCCCCAGGACACACCTGAAGTTCAGAGATTCGTGACGGCTGCCTGAGGAAGGCGAGCTTCTCCAGTGCAAGAGACGTGAGGTGGGCAGGGATGCTGGAGCTGTTGCCTGCCGACCCCAGGACCATGGCTGTCTTGCCGTTGCAGAAAGACACACCGCGTCACAGAGGGGGACAAATTCTCTAAGGCGAGGCACACAGCCAGCTACGGGAACGGCACTTAACCAAAAGTTCCCTGGGCAGCTCATAGGTGTACTGAGCCTTGAAGAGGGGGTAGGAGCTCTCTTCAAAGAAAACCAGGGGATCAGTGGAATTTCCAGGCTGGTGATGGAGAGAGCAGCCAACAGCTCATGTGTAGGGCAGGTGAGACGCCATCTCCCGCAACGCCCAGGCGATCCATCCCGCACCCAACACCCGTGCCTGGGTCCATGCTCTTCTCCTCCGTAGGACGGTCCTCTGTGCATCTGTCACTGAATGAGCAGAAAGGAAACTTCGCTTGGCCACCTTGGCGTGGGTGGCAGCGGTTCTCCCTCCCTGCAGAGCTCAGCACGGCAGACCCCCAGTCCCACGGAGCTCCCCGTCCTTGAAGACGACAGGTGCACACGGGCAGCGTGCCGCTCCTCAGAAACAGCGGGCATGCTTTTCTGTAGTTCCCTCCTGGAAATGCAACGGGAGGACTGACTTTGATTGGCAGAGCCCTTTGCTTTAGGGACCCTGGGTGTCCAGAGGCTCTTCTTCTTAAATGCATCACGCCTGCTCAAGGTGCCCAAGCCCTTCGCACGGACATGCTGACATTTGCCCTTCGCACCTGCTGCTGCAATCCAGGCTGTGTCTTGCATAATGATGTTGATGAGGCAAAGCCATCCCCTGGCTGGCCTCTCATATTTTAGGGTTAAGGTTGCCCTGCCTCATCAGGTCTGTGTCCAGAGAGATCTCCAAGGTGGCTGGGAGACAAGTTCCAAAAGGCCATCTGAAGGCAGCGACGGGAGACCTCCATTGCCTCTCAATTCACATACAGTATCTTCCCGCTTTGGGGAATGTGCCTGGAGTGATGGCCATGAATGTATTTTTTGCATATACCTAAAAGAAATTCCCCAAAGCCATCAGTTTAAAAGGACCGATGAATTTTATCAACAACGTCAAATGCTTACCCAAGTGTCTCTGCGTTCCCTTTCACGAGCTATGTCTCCACCAAAGTATAAAGCCTTAATTCGAAAGTACCTCTCACTGGTTAAACTCAAAGGCTCCTAATTGAGTCCTCGATTGGATGCAAGTGGGAACCGTGTGTGGCCATTAGAAGCCCTGGCTCCTTTTGTTCTCACTTTGATTGAAATCTTGAAATGCGTCTTTGACACAAACCCAACAGTTGGGGGCTTCTGTGGTCTCAAAGGACGTGGGGATATCTGATCACTCTGCAATCAAATGCAAATCATCTACATCTACCAACATCAGGTCATGCATTTTTGGTTTCTTGTGAGTTTGCTAAATTGTGGATTTATGCATAAATGTCTGTGAAGGGGCTAATTAAAAATGATAGCATCCATGACAACCAAGAGCAATGAATCTGGTGAGTCAGAAATCCAAAGAGGACAGCCACGGAAAAAAAGAGCACATCCTAACCTATTTGAACGATCCGCTCTCGAATGTTTCGCATTGCACGTTAGAAACGACGGCATTTTTATCGAGAGCGAAGCCTGCTTACATTCTGCATGCTTCTTTATAAAAATGTGGAATTTTGAAATACTTTGTCAGATCATATTTTTATCAGCCATATAAGACATCTAAACTGTGCCGTAACACGTGGCTACAAAAACATTAAAAAGAAAAAAAAAGGAAAACAAAAACACGTGCCTTGAAGGCATTTACAGGTCCTGTGTTTGCGGCCATCGCTAGAGATGACTTCCAGCTCTGACATTCGGAGGAAGGCACAACTATGGAGACGGGAAACCGAGCAGGGGGATGCCGGGGCTGGGACCCAGCAGTGAGGACACACAAGCTGAACACAGAGGATTTGGGGGGCAGCAGAAGTACTCTCCACAATGCCACTAGGGCACCTGTATGTCCTTCTACCTCTGTGCAAAGCACATAATGCACCGCACCAGGAGCGAATCCTAATGTAAACGGTGCACTTGGGGCATTAAAACGTGTCCATATAGGTTCATCCCTGGGTAAATAAGAAAAGCAGCGTGTGGTGAGTGATGCCGGTAACAAGGGGACCCGGCGCGGCGCGTGTGTGCGAGGAGGGAGCAGCGGGAAACTCTCGGTGCCTGACCCTCGGTTACTCTGCCGACCGAATGCCGCTTTTCAGAAACAAAGACAAAAAGACGTAAGGCGTAAACACACACATCTGTGCACAACGGGAAGGTCTTATTTAATTGTAAGAAATGTAGACTCTTACTTGCCCAATAGTACAGAAAGAAGATCGTAGAGGAAAAGCAGAGCAGGGAGCCCTGTCTAATCACTCAGAGCCGCATCCCCAGGACCTAGAACTCAAAAATGCCTCAATGATATCTTGTCAATTGTTATCTTTATTTGAGAGAAACTGAAAGAGAGTGAGAGAGTCATCGCATCCCTTTGTGACTGCATCAAGACGACGTGGTCCTGGGAACGTCTGGGGGGCTCAGTCAGTTAAGTGTCTGCCTTATGTTGGCCATGAGCCTGGGATCCTGGGATCAAGTCCTGGGTCGCCCTCGCTGCTCAGTGGGGAGCCTGCTTCTCCCTCTCCTTCTGCCCCTCTCTCTCTCAAATAAATAAAGCCTTTTTTTTTAAAAAAGATTCTATTTATTTATTTGACAGAGAGAAGCACAGCTAGAGAGGGAACACAAGCAGAGGGAGTGAGAGAGGGAGAAGCAGGCTTCCCGCCGAGCAGGGACCCCGATGTGGGGCTCGATCCTGGGACTTGAGCCAAAGGCAGACGCTTAATGACTGAGCCACCCAGGTGCCTTCAAATAAATAAAGTCTTATATTATAAAAAAAAATAATAATAAAGATGATTCCGCCCTGAAATCAGCTCTTGGTCTGAAAGTTCCGGATTCTCTTGCTGGTGAGTGTCCCCTTGAACGTCAGTCCTGCTGGGTAGCCAGTTTCTAGGTATTGCCTGGGAGGAGCCTGTATTCATCCTGACGTCCTCCATGAATTCAGAAGAGCAATCCCAAATGACAGCCTATTATGGTAGCGATTCCACTATCGAAAGCACATCTCAATATTTTCTCTCCTTTTCTTCTTCTACAACCACCAGAGCTAAACCTTAGAGAATGTGAGACATCTTGCCCAGGGGGCAAAGACTTTGGAAATTCAGAATAACATCTTCCTACGTCATTCACTTCACGGGGGCTTCTTTCCAAACTCAGCTGCTGGCTGATTTTGCACATGGCGAGTTTCATCCTCCCTAGGTACATGTGTGTAGGTTCAAAGAACATCGCTGCCTAAGACTCTCCAGCGCACGTCCTTCCCAGACCAGAGGGCTCCTTTCTTCTCACTCAGAGCTCCACTCTGACAGATGTTCTGAACGTATCTCAAACCATCAATGAGTACGGTGCATCCTTTGAAGAAAACAGAGGGAAGGGATTTCAGCATGAAGGCAGAGCAATCTATTTCCTACCACAAAGTATACGCCCCAGAGTGGTTATTCCATTTTACCCATACACTAATGGGTCCCTTCAAGAAAGGAACTGGTGAGTGGAATTTTATTTCACGTGGTAGAGACAAACATGGCAGCCTTTAGACCTCCAGCGGAGTTGTGGTTGTGTCCCCAAAACCCGCCCCCGAAGCCAGCATTCTCAGAGGTGAACACCGACTCCTTTCAGATCAAAATAAACCGATTAGCATTTATATGTGAAGAGTTTTCAGTAATTTGGGAGCCAGTGGAAAAATGTTTGTGCACAATTCACAAAACCAAAGTTTAAATGTGTTGGACTTTGGGTCTTGATTCAGTTGCCAACCATAGAGCGTCATGGCACAAAGAACCCAAACACATCCCATGGAAATGAGGTCCGGGTTACAAAAGCAGCTAAAATATCATCCCATCCCCCCTGCCCTGGCTACATCCCACCTCCAGGACTCCCAAGTGAAAAAACCCCATTGACAGTTTCATTTTCCAATCTCCCGGCTGAGATGGAAATGATTTCCCACCGCAAATTGCCTGCGGGAGCCAAAACGAATGCCTGTTCAGACACACGCGTTAACATTCCCACCTGAAGATTTGCTTCTAAAAGGTTGTATTTTCCCTCTTTGCTTTAAAGATTAAAATATCCAATCGAGCGCAGAGTGGCTTTGAATTATGCAGCAGAGGGGAATGTGGAAATAAAATTGTTCATTGTAAACAATCTCTTAGAATTCATACGTTCTGCCCGCTTTGAGGGGGATGACGCCAACTTTTTGCTTCAGCAGATCAAGCAAAGAAGCATCCATTCCTCCCTTCCCATGAGACTGAGGCTGGTGCATCGATTAAAATTTAATTTAATGAAAACGGACAGAAATGGAAAATTACTTAGGAGTGTGGCTCCAAGTCTTACCTTCTTAATTGTCCATTCATTAGCATGTTTTCTGTTTATTATTCTTTTCTTTGAAGATTTTCCTGGATTTGGGCACATTCCCCAAACTCGTAGTCATTGAAGAATACATAATAGACCCCAAAAATTTACCTAAGCTTAATAATATTACTGCCCAGAATTTTGTCTTTATGCCTAAAATTCCCTTTTTTATAAGTCGTACTGGATTAGAGTCAACCCACAGGAAGGCATTTCAACATTATTATGTCTTCAAAGACCCTATTTCCAAATAAAATTGCACTCACAAACACTGAGGATTAGGACATCACATATCTTTTTGGAGAGTAATATAATTCAACCCACAACCCCTCCCCCTAAACTAGCATCCACTGTCATAATGCTTCCATTAATACTCCTGTTATTATACATATATATTTTTCACATATATTTATATATTTTGTATTCATCCGTTTGGGAGCAGAAAAACTCAGGTGTAACCATCATACACATAAATGACCTCAAACAAACATTCCTCAACACGGTTAGATGTTGGCAGAAGAAAAGCTTTATGGAAACCAATGTTCATTAACATACATGCAGGTATGACATTTTTACATTAAGATGACAAAATCAGGGATGGGGACAGTGAACACAAATCTCAGCAGAACATTCACATTTGCGTAAGGGGAGGGTCCGTGGGTGGCTGAGGACAAAGAATACTGACAAAATCTTATAAATTAACAACAAAGGATGAAGAAATTAATTAAGTAACAACAGAACAATGAACACACACACACGCAAATGTCAAGAGCATAGACTTCTTAATGTCATTCATTATGGGTGGTGTTTATTTTATGGGTTTGCATTTGAGGTCATTTTGGAATTTAACCAAAGCAAGCCATAAATGCTGTGAACGGGGCTGGTTTATCAACAGGATCACACAATATGACATGCTGAGAGATTTATCTGGCGATGCAACCAATGAATCAGTTTGGCCGAGGAGTGCTCCCTCATACAAATTTTGATGAGACACCAGGGGCCTCTGGAAAGCGTGTTCTACTAAATGCAATTTAAGGGGACAGATGATGAGCATACCCTATGGGGAAGTGAGGGTGCCAAGCCAGAAGGAGTCGAGATGCCAGTGACCCTGATGATTTGCACGGTAACATCCGCTGCTGTCCCTCTTCCGTGTCCAGAGTGGCATGGGTCACTAAATAGCCACGTCAGAAAAGACTAACAGCTCAAAAAGCTGTTACCTGCACAAGCACTATTACTTGTCAGGATATTTTCTGGACCGCTCATGTTCCTCTTCTCTCTCCTGTTAACAAAGTTCATCCTTCGCATGGCTGGGTGCTGTTTTCCAAGAGCCCATGTGTCTCCTTTCCTTCCAGGAGAGACATCGTGGTACGGTAAGGTTAGGCTCTGTGCATCACAGATGGAAGTCACATATGTCAGGATAGGGGAACTGTTCTCCATACACCTGGTCCCTGAATGGTTCTACCTCGACAACTTCTATGAAACACAGTGAAGTGACATGCACAAAGACTCAAAGCAAGGATTCCATGATGTATCAACAAAAATGCTAGGTCAAGATTCATATGCATGAATATATTCACTTTAATTTTAATTTTTTAAGGTTTTATTTATTTGAGAGAGAAAGAGAGAGAGAAGGGGAGGGGAAGAAGAAGGAGATTTCAAAGAGACTCCCCACGGAGCACAGAGTCTGACGTGGAGCTCAGTCTCACAACCCTGAGATCATGACCTGAGCAAAAACCAAGCATTGGCTGCTTTACCGACAGAGCCACCGAGGTGCCCCCTGCCCCTCCTCACCCTCTCCCAAACCAGTGCCCAAACTCAGAGCTTTCGGCTGCTTGTCACGACTATAGCACTACCTCCCAGATTCATGCCACCAATAAATATTTTGTCCTGAAATATATATCAGCATGCATTTCCCAGCTTGGAAATTTCATGCAATTTCGCGTTTACCAGTGACATGATGTCTACTATCTTATCTAGCTTACTTTGGTGATTGATGTTTGATTGACTGATTAATTGATTGATTGAGAAAGCATCCACTATCTCAATACCTACCTGAATCTCACTCTCAAATATAAAGTCCACTCACAAATCCCTTCCTTATTCATGCTGCTTTTTGGGCCGCAGCCCCCCTGACATTCTCAACTTCCAAAATTTATGTGAAATCACAGATCTTCTTTGCTCAGGGATGGAAAAAAAAAGGCTCTCATGCTAGATCATTTACTCTTCAGAGTTATAATGAGGGGATGCTGTCTCATTTTAATTTTTTTTTTTTCAAGAAATGAATGAGATGCCTGGGTGCCTCAGTCCATTAAGAGTCTGCCTTCGGCTCAGGTCATGATCTCAGGGTCCTGGGATTGAGTTAGACACCAGGCTCTCTGCTCAGCAGAGAGTGTGCTTCTCCTTTTCCCTCTGCCTTTCCCCTTGCTTGTGCTCTCTTTCTCAAATAAAGAAATAAAATCTTTTTAAAAAGTCTACTAAAAAAAATGGGTAAAGAAGAAATTTAGACACAATTAAGGACCAGAGAATAGTGACAAAGAATATTTGTAACTGTGGTTAAAACTTCTAAATCCCTTTCTGCAGAACGGTCCACACCCCCGTGGAAAGGCCCCTGACCTGGGGTCCCTGTCGTCAGGGGTCTCTTGCTTGAGAAATACAAGTCCGTCAGTAAACTCATGGGGTTAGTGAGGGATGCATGGGAACTCTCCCCCACAGGGTCCTGGGCTCACCTCTGGAAGACAGTAAATGCAGCTCGAACCATATGTTCCCACAACTAACCTCTCGTGTCCCCAGAAACTTCCGCAAGTACTGACCTTTGTTCCTGCCCTGAAAGGTTACTTGTCCCAATGCCTGCAAAGGTCAATGGGTTATATGAAGCAGACTCTGCTTTGAGATGTGCACACACTTGAGCTGAAGAATTGCTTAGGGGAGTGGAAATATGCATTAATTTCTCTGGCTCACAGAGGGAATGCAGAACGAGGGTCTGTGAGCGGTGGCTAGGAGTGGCTTTTCCATGGGTAGATGCTTTCATTGTCAACATTCGGAAAAGCACCTCTGGAATATCCTCGATTTTACCTCCATGCCTGAAGCTGACAATATTTACTCCCCATCTCCTTGCAGGAAAAGCGTGCCAACCCCTGATTTAGAATATTGTCGAATCAGAAGGATCATTTCCCAGCACAGCAAGCATGCAGCCCTCCCTGCTGTCCATTTCCCCAATTATGCTGCCAGATGTTCTCGCTGACATAAGTGCGGCTCAGAAAAGCTGCTGTGGCCACTGAGAAACACGTTAGAGTAAGCGTGATAACAGCATTTTAAAAATCATGTATATATATATAGTTTTATACATATGACACGTAGGATACTTCGGGATGCACTACGATACATTTAAATGAGCTGAATATTTTCAAAAAGTATACTTTGTATCTATAGTTTGATACATACATGTACTATGTATATGTGATGATACAACTATGGATTCATGTGCATACAAATATGCACAACGATACGTGTGTGTACTGCCTCATGACAAGTGTGTGTGCATGATTATAGATATATGAATACATGTATAATGGTATATATGAGTACAAGAATAAAGATACATTTATGAATATGCACATGATGATACATGTATGCAAATGTGCACACAAGACCACATATATAAGTATGTGCATAATGATACAAATATGTATCAAGCTATATATAATGATTTTTAAAATTTTTTAATATTTTTATTACATTATTTTATTTTCTCAGTGTTCCAAGATTCATTGTTTATGCCCCACACCCAATGCTCTATGCAATACGTCCCCTAGTACCCACCACCAGGCTCTCCCATCCCTCCCACCCTCTCTCCTCCAAGTCCCTCAGTTTGTTTCTGAGTCCAGAGTCTCTCATGTTTCATCTCTCTCCCTGGATTACCCTCCTTCCCATTTACTTTCCTTCTCCCACTGTCCTCCAGGTTACTCCTTATGCACCGCAAGTAAGTGATACTTGACTTTCTCTACTTGGCTCATTTCACTCAGCATAATCTCTTCCAGTCCAGTCCATGTTGCTACAATATAATGAATTTTTAAAATTTTAATATATTAGATATACTATATATTTAAATTACACATTATTTACACACAATATGTGATACATATTACATACTATAATGTATGCACAATATGCATAAATATACAACGTATATATTTAGTCCACTAGTAAGATGCATATATATGTAATTCTATACATTGCAGTGAGAGTCTGCTTACATTCCTTATTTTACCCACCGCGTCGATGTTCAATCACAGATTCGATTTCATTTTGCAAACAAGGATTGGAAGTTTACTTAAACAATTTAGGTTATAAAATTTAACAGGAAGGAACAAGAATTTCCGTTCTATCTTTTACTTCTCATTGACTTTCATCTACTTTAGGAGAAAACCCACTTTGAAAATATGAAACATATCTTAATCATTTGGTATTTTCTGGGACACCTGGGTGGCTCAGTCAGTGAGGCGTCTGCCTTTGGCTCAGGTCATGATCCCAGGTCCTGAGTTTGAGCCCCACATCAGCCTTCCTGCTCAGTCTGCTTCTCTCTCTCTGGTGCTCCCCCTGCTGTGCTCTCTCTTTCTCCCCCTCTGCCAAGTAAGTAAATAAAATCTTTTTGAAAAAAATTGATATTTTTATGTATTTTAATTTATAAACTTTTCACGCAATTACATTTCATTCTTTAGCCCTTTAGAACACAGTCAAATAAGAAATGTTTAATTGCGATGAATCGACACATAAAAACTGAACGTAGACAGACATATAATTCCAATGTCTTCTAATTCACTATATTCAAATTTTAAACTTTTCCATTACTTTTTAGTGTATACTGAAGCGAGATGAGACACGTAAAAGTCTCTAATTTAAGAACAAGAAATAAATTTACAGATCTCTGGGTACAGCCAAGCATGAAGCAGTTCTCCAGGAAATATACTTAGTTTCTTAGTGGAATGTGATTTTCAACATAAACGTTTTCGTTGCCTTTTTTTTTTTCTGAATAAAACTCAGCAAGCAAGTCAAGGAACATTTGGGAAGTCTCCCATCCTAATTAGGTTTCCGGCCACTCCATGTGGGCGAGCCTTTGTTTAACTATGAAGCAACGTCTTGAGACACCGTGTAGGGATCCTAACGCCACGTGCCTTGTGGACCATTTTAGATCGTTTTAATAAGTTACAGCTCAGAGAGGCAAGGTATGAAATGTTTTCCAATATCCTGCCATCTTTCTTTCGATCCTAAGACACTGGGAAAGTTTGGCCTTCCTTAAGATTTCTATTGTGAGATACATCAATCCCCACCTCCCGCTGTCCCAAAGAGGCAAAGTCTGAGCTGCCCTCCATGCCAAGCATTTCAAGCACAAGTTAGGAGTCAGGTGAACTGAGTCCCGATCAGACCTGGGTCACTGCCCTGGGCCATTGATGACCCTTGGCCATTGATGACTCACAGGGATGTGTCTTGTCCTTAGTCTTACCTTAGGTGCTGGGAGAGACCAAGTTCAGAACTGAGCACCACTGTCCAGATGTGTGAAGCCAAAGAAATCTCACCAACTAAAAAATAGCTAATGAAGACAATATCTAACTATTACTGTTTGTTTGTTTAATCTGATTGTTACTCAATGCAATTTTGAGTGTAAAAATTCAATGTTCCTTTTTGTTTGTTTGTTTTAGAGGGTTTGGAGGAGAAGAAAGAGAGGGAGAGAGAGAGAATATCAAGCAGGTTCCACACCCAATGCAGAGCCGGACTTGGGGCTTGATCTTACGACCCTGAGATCACGACCTGAGTGGAAATCCAGAGTTAGATGCTTAATGGACTGACACATCCAGGAGCCCCTAATGTTCCTTTTAATTAAAAAACTGATTTCCGTGGAATTAGTGGTGATAGTTGCACAGCACTCTGAATGAACGTAAACCCACTAAACCGTACATTCTAAAATGTCTGTTTTACCACATTAGAAGATAAACACACAAGTAAACATTTTAATCATTAAAATCACATGTATTTTCATGATTATAATCCTGTAATTGTATAACTCCTATTGCATAAGTATTTTCTAATATATAGACTTTATGTAAAAAAGATATTTTAATTAATGTTAATGAAATGATTAAATCAGTGAAATAACAAAATGACAGTACTATTAATAGAAAATAAAATATCAAAACTAATTTCAGATTAAAGCATTAGAGTCATTAAATAAGTAATAAATAAGTGATATTCCATGATTAAAATTAATTATACTGATTGAAATATTATTGGTCATTTAAAAGAATTCAGACATGTCTTCCTATCTTTTGGATTTCTGATTCAGAAACTCAGTACCATCCAAAGAACATCAGCAAAAGTAGTCAAGAAATCTCAAAATAACCAATAAAGCATTTGCCTATTGAATATAAAGCTTCCCCCCACCCAGTGACAGTGTTGTATGTTTTTTATGGAAAATACACAGGACTTGCCCGAGAGCCCCCAAACCTTGCTTCGCTGGTGCTGGCCCTCCTCCTGAATCTACCTCCCAAACCACCAAAGAGACGTTAGACCATCGGTGTTTGGGTCTGCGGATCACCATGTGGCAGATAACTTGGGGCAGTTTTCTAGAAGGGGAAGCAGGGAAGCAATGAAGGCATATCCAGCATCTCTTCCAAAGAAGGTAGCTTCTCTTGGAGGAAGAACAGGCAGGAGACAGGGAGATGTGTTTTGGGGGGCCTGGTCATTATGCACCATGTATTAACTCACTGAACCTCAGTGATCATCAACCATGAACCTCAGCGATCAAGACGCACAGCTCCCCTCTCCCTCCCCCAGACCTTTGTGGGCAAGCCACACCAAAGGTGAGGGAGACAAGGAATTGGTGTTAGAAATACATTTTATCAATTTGCACACAAGGAGTATGAAAGAAGCATCTTAAAAAGTTACTGTCCCCCAAATGAATAAGTAAATCTTTAAAAAAGGGGGGACCACCTGGGTGGCTTAGTCAACTGAACATCCAACTCTTGCTTTTGACTCAGGTCATGATCTTGGGGTCTTGGGCTCTGCTTGTGGATGCTCTGTCTGTAAAATAAATAAGCAAGGACGCCTGGGTGGGTCAGTTGGTGCACTTAGTTTGGAATGCCCCATCCTCTTCCCTCTCTGGTGTCCTGACAACCCTACATCCTCTGAACTTCACCTTAATTATGGGCTTAAGTCACTTGCTCCTTTCCTGCACTCCTGGTGTTTTTGACTTCTATATGTTGCTTAACGCTTTCTATTCTTTGTTCATATTCACTCTCTCTGTATCGATTTCACCCATTTCTGAGAAACACGTTAGAGCAAGCACGATACAATATTTTAAGAATCATGTATATATATGTATGTAGTGTCCCTCATTCACTGTTCATGTCACTGATATGTACCAGTGGTGCTTCGGGGGACCGTTCCTGCCTTTTTTTTTTTTTTTTTTTTTTTTTTTTTTTTTTTTTTTTTTTTTTTTTTTTTTTTTTTTTTTTTTTTTTTTTTTTTACTGAGCACTTTCATCTTTTTCTTTTACAACTACTTCTATTAAAAAGTAAATTAAAAAACCTCAACTGTGGATGTCCCTGTCCCTAAATTAGCTATGATGTTTTCCTTCAGTATCCTCACTGTTTTCCATCAGAGGCTTTCCCAGCCCCTGGGAGCTAATCTGTATGCGGCATGGAACAGAGGTCCATTTAACACTCTTGCAGATGGTGTTGGTGATCGTAATCTCAAGAACAAAATAGTACAGTTTCACTGCAAATGACATGCGAAGTATCATAGGTCCCCGTTTCACCCCATTTAGAATTTTTCTTTGCTTTTCTCCACATATATCAATTTATCTGTCCATGTATCAATACCATTGATCGTATTACAGTAACTTGTTAAATAAATTGTTGTGGGGTCAGAAAAATCTTATCCAACTCCAATAAAGACATAAAAACAAGGGGGTGAATTACCGTATAGGTGAACTGAGTGGGTACGTAACTTACCGGTTTTCCAGAATTCCTTTGGCTGGGAAACAAAGTGGTCTGAATGTGTTAGAGGACAGAAGGAATAACAGAAAATCCATATGAGGTGACAAAACGAGATCTTACACAGCTATATGGTTTACTTTCAATGTACATTGAATGAAAAATGGTTTTAGAAATGGAGTCTGGGGCATTAATAAGCTCTGAAATGTATTTTGCTTGCATATAATGGAAAGCGAACCGTCCTTTTAAATGCACTGAGGTCCTCCTCTCTTCTAGTACTTTTAATTTATTACAAAAACGTACCACAATTTGTGTGTGATGTCCAGGAAATACATTTTGGTGCATAGAATATTCACGTGGCTATTTTGCTTTTATCCCTGCTTTCCCCATGAAATTGCCTATGTAATTAGCTCGTTAAGAAAGTGCATACCAAAAGCATCCCAGGCACGGTAATTACCACATCCAATTTATAGTCATTAATTGTCAGGGAATGCTGAGTCATCCAAATGCTTGGCCCTTTGGAGCTCTTGGAAGGTGACTTCAAGATACAATCATTTCATTCTAGCAATTTGACAATATCCGAAGCCCGCTTGTTTTCAAAGGTAACAACGCCGTAAGACCATAGATGTTACACAAAGTAAGAAATCAGTGGGGATCCCGGGAATTTGAGGGAGAGAGTCATGCCTAATAGAGTGAAAACAAGAAAAATGATTTTGTAAGCACCTGACTGTGGCCTTTGCTTTTCTAAGGGCAAACGTCTATTACAGAGCAATTACATGTTTTAAGTTCACAAGAAATTCTCCGCGAAACCTTGGGGATAGACCTGGGAACCAAAGTCTGCAATGGGGTGCTGTGTTAATTAATACCTTCCACGTCCCTGCAAATATTTTGCGAATGTCTAAGCTTAACGTTTTCTCTTTATGCACTTACTCACTTATTTAGAGCCCCGTGCATGGAAGATTTAGTCCTCACGAGTAAAACGGGCTTTTTCAACTTACTTTGACACCTGAATCAAATGCGCAACTCCCGGAAAACATGTGCCCCCCTATGACACCTAGATTTTTCCAGACCCTGCTTAATTCCGGAGCAGCGTGTCCCACCAAGCCTTCGTGTGCCTGGAAACTCGGAGCCAGAAAAGCACTTTGTGGTTTATAAGACTGGTTTTCTCCCGTTTACACAACCACACCTGCCTCTTCCCCTTTTTTCCAGGTGACCTTGGGCTCTGGGAGGTTAACTGCAGATTGTGAAGTCTGTCCCCAGTGATGGGGCCCAGGCCAAGCAAAACTTGCTGTGCGTTGTTGCATTTCTGAAAATACAGCGTGGGGTAAACGAGGGGTCAAAGCGCCCGCATTCCTAGGTGTAGCATGTTGGTGTAACACCTTCGCAAGAACAAAAGAGATACTTTACAATGTTTCCACACAACGACACTTTGAATCCGGACCGGTAGGTTTCCTGTAAGCATCTGGAACTAATCCACCGTGATATTCCCTCCCGCCTAGACGGAATGAAGATTGCAATTGCTACAAAACATACCTAATGAGTTGTTGTTCTGATAAACGGGGTCGAATTAGGAATGAACGCAGGCACAGAAATCGATCGTTTTCGAGAAGGAGAGAAAGCTGCTTCTTTGCACCGTGTGTGTGCACTTTCGGGGTTCCTGTATCTTTATGTTCTGGGATGAGTCCCCGTTAGCAGGGACCGGTGCCTCCGCATCAAGCCGTCAGACATAGCAGGTCGTGGAGTCTCTAAGCACATCATCTCCTATTTATGCAAGAAGTTTGGGAGCGCGCAATGGGCGTCGCTAGGGGAATTTCTCAATGATGCGCTGCACGGACAGGCTTACTCTGGGCTTAGTGGGTTAAAACCTGCAGCGGGCCCCCCCCAGCACGCCGTTACTGGCCATCACGACTGTTAATCGGCGTTGCCATCAGAGCCGAGGCGATGGTCATCCATGGTCACCCACAGCGCACCCCGCCCAGTGTGACCACATCCGCGGCGAGCCCTCCCCGCTGCCTCTCTCAGCAAGCAGCCACATGGGCACCGTGCAGTGACTTTTATTCGCGGTGGCAGGCCTCTCGGGCGTCTCTTTGTCCCAAGACTTTGGCTTCTCTCACTGGCTGTTCATGTCCATTTCTGTTCCAATCCCCTGCATCGCGGCCGACTGCTTCAGCCGACAGCTTCCCTGGGACATCCTCCCAGCTCCCCTTTCTGAGTTTAAAAAGTTGATCCCCCAATAATATTTTTCTGACTTTTATCCGAGTGACTATGTCCCCTTAAAAGCAGTGGCTTTATTGGCCACGAAGAGCTCTCTCTGTTTTTCCTATTATTTTGCGCTGTGCCTTGAAGATGTTTCCCTGTTACCTGAGTTCACTCTTCCTTAGATTTAAACTTCTGCTGCCCCTTCCGGAAAGAGAAAAGGCAGAGTAAAATCATGCAAGAACTTTTGCATGTCGTGTGTATGTGTTTTTTTTTTAATATGTTGTTTTAGAACATTTGCAATGTTCTGCCGCTTTCACGTGTTTCTGGCTCCAAGATATTTTCATCGCCCCCAAAAGGCAGGCCCAGCCCCCACCAGCAGCCCACCCACCGCCCTGCCCCAGCCCCTGGCTATCATGGATCTGCTTTCTGTCTCTGCAGCTTGTGGCGCACATTTTACGTAAATGGGATCACACACTGTGCCTGGGGTCTGGGGTCTCTCACTGAGTGTCCTGCGTTTAGGGTCTGGGCGCGTGGGGGGAGGTCTCAGAGTTTCGTTCCCTTTGATGGCCCCACACTGCTCCCTGTGTGCCCAAGATCGTGTGTGGTTCCTGGTTCATCCATGCGCGGGCATCTGCATGGCTTCCGGCTTGTGGTCCTCATGCACGTTGCTGCTGCCCTATAGTGTCCCGTCCAAGTTGGGGTCGGTTCCCAATCTCGGTTCTCTCTGGGCTCAGACAGCCCTAGGGCTGCTGGATTACAGTGCCAGCATAGCTTTAACTTTTCCCGGAAAGGCTAAAACCGTTTCTCACAGCTCACCCACCTTACATCTCCACCGACCACGTCCCAGAGTTCCAACATCTCCAGGCCTGGAAAGACTTACTGATCATTGCCATTCTCTGGGGATGGTCACATCTTCATGGAGGTCCAGCTCAATTTAACAATTCACAACACTGTTGTTATATGTTTCATCTTCATGCATCTTATAATAGTCTTGCTGATTTTGGATTTTATTTATTTACTTTTTTATTTATTTGACAGAGAGAGCAAGCACGAGTTGGGAGGGGGAGCGGCAGAGGGAGAGGGAGAAGCAGACCCCCACTGAGCAGGGACCCCGATGCAGGACTTGATGCAAGGACCCTGAGATCATGACCTGAGCGGAACGCAGCTGCTTCACGGACTGAGCTACCCAGGCGTCCCTTTTAACTTACTTAAAAAAAAAAATGTGTTTATTTATTTGACAGAGAGAGAGAGAGAGAGAGAGAGAGAGAGAGCGCACAAGCAGGGTGAGAGGCACAGAGAGAGGGCAAAGCACGGAGCCCGACATGGGGTTTGATCCTGAAAACCCACCTGGGACCAAAGGAAGACCCTTAACCAACTAAGCCACCCAGGTGTCCTTAATATTTATTTACTTTTAAAAAATATTTTATTTTTAAGTCTCTCTACACCCAACATGGGGCTCAGAGTCACAACCCTGAGATCAAGACTCACATATTTCATACACTGAGCCAGCCAGGCACTCTGGATTTTTTTTTTAAGGTTTTATTTATTTATTTGACACACAGAGAGATCACAAGTAGGCAGAGAGGCAGGCAGAGAGAGAGGAGGAAGCAGGCTCCCTGCCGAGCAGAGAACCCGATGCGGGCCTCGATCCCAGGACCCTGAGATCATGACCTGAGCTGAAGGCAGAGGCTGTAACCCACTGAGTCACCCAGGCGCCCTGGATTTTTTTTTTTTTTAATTGCAATGAACAAATTGTCTTAAACAATATAACTCATTTACTTTGCAAAAAGGCTATTCTTTTGCAAAAGAGAAACATTGGAATCAGAGACCCAGTTTCTGGGGTCACGCTGGGAGACCTGTTTCAGGCCAGAGAGCAGGTTAGGAGAGCAAATTGGGGAACTTTTATTAGAAATGCAAACGTGGGCACCACTTTTTAAAATGTGTTTTCCAAGAGCCGACCTCCCCATGAAAAGCTTGCAGGACATTTTCCAATTGCAAAGATCCTCAATCAACCACTTTATTTTGTAGCACAGCCTACTTTGTTAAATTCATTTGCAAGAAAAAAAATGCAACTTTTTGTCAAAATACAGATGGGCCAAAATGACTTAGGCTTGTAGTACAGTTATTTCACTGTTAGATATTATTTCCTTCTTCTATGCACCTACAATGATCTCAGCCCCTTTCTCATTTCTGAGTTTGGTTAAGTGACTTGAATCCTTGTGGTTCGTGTGGAAATTGGTAAAACATCAACTACAAAGTTTTGCCGAGTTGGGAAACCTTATGCGGTTTGCTTTATAGAACTTATTTCCAGAGATAATAGGTTCACATGACTACCTTGAAAACAAAAATCATAAAAAGGTCATTTAATTCAGATCTTAAAGCAGCCTGCAGGCTGGGAAAGCATATTTGCCGCATTACTGGACACACGGTGGCTGAGAAAATGCACGTCTTTGTTACCTCTGGATCGGAGGTTACAGCCTGGGGCAGGCAATCCTTTTCAGCCTGTTTCTTCCTATTAATACCCCCAGTAAAAATGTGGACCTGTATTCCGCCAGGCTTTTATGCGTCTCCTTAAATCACACTGAGCTCTCTCCTGCGGGCTGTGTAAGTTCCATTTCTCCTCTCCACGATATTTGACTCGTCGAATGCCACATTTTCAGCTTGAATGGAAATCTTCTTCATCGGTGCACCTGACGCCCAGACTTACAAAAAGGCAGAAGTGTGCCTGGCATTCAAGAATAGTCAATTTTTAAAATCACGATATAATGTTTCACCTTGATTGACCTCTCCCTGCACTCCACTCTTGCTTTTCATCGAGACACGCTGCCATGGACCATGTGCAAGGGCAGTATTTTATGTAGGAAAACAGAGGTCCAGGAATATGAGACTATCCACATCTAATGATAGGTGAAGCCAGGATTTAAATCACATGAAACCCACTGCAGACCCCACACCCAGGTAGCTGAGATCCACATCCTCCTGCTTCCCATCCCCTATTAACCACCAGAAAAGCACCACTGTGTGTCCCACAATCACTGCAACATGTCAAGTACGGATCCTTCATGAGCTCACCTTCTAAGAAATCAGTCTCTGCTAGAGGAAGAAACTAAATACTCTTGCCAAAGATTTCAACAATCATGTTCTCATTTTCTTCCTTTATTTGCCTAAATCCCTCCTCATGTTTTCTTTGGTTTTTGTTTCACCCGTTCCCGGTTCCCCAAGTGCAAGGTCTAATCCTTGGGATTTCATTGTTTTTTGATTCCTCATAAATGTTTCAAGCCACCGATATTTCCCAGAATACCGGGTTAGGTTCCTCACAGAGCTTTCCACGTGTGTGTGTCTCTCTTGTTTTTTTCCCTAATTGGCTGAAATTATAATCACAGTTTTAACGGTTAACCTGAACATCGTTTCAGATGACGCTAGGGACTTCCCAAGCACAAAGTGTTCCATTTTCTATTTTTCTCTGATGTTGAAAATGTATCATTTTATTGCGTTATCATTGGTGGCATTTAATTTTTTTTTTTTTTGAAGTTGGTCTGGAATATGCTGAGGCCCCTTTGAGTTTAATGCATGGCGCAACTCGTGATCATTTGTCAGATACCTTCGTCTTGATACTATTTCTTCAAGACCACAATAGTATATGAAAATACCCAATATTTTCCTTTATCTGCCTTAATGCCTCAAACAGAATGCTAGTCAGTCTTCATTCTTTCTTGGCTGGGGAGGAGCTTTTGACCCAATGATCAATAATTAAATAGGCATGGGTTCCCCAAGACATCTAAACTGACAATTGTCCTTTTCTTTTTGCTGTCTTCACATCAATTTATACCAAAAGTCTGCCTTGGGGGTCTCATTTTCCAATTCATACATGTTTAGCAGATGTTAAACTTGAAGATTTTTTTAATATTCTTTTTTTAAGATTTTGTTTAATTGAGACAAGGGAGAGAAAACAAGCAGGGGGAGGAGTAGAGGTAGAGGGAGAAGCAGGTTCCCCACAGACGAGGGAGCCTGATGCGGGACTCGGGGACTCGATCCCAGAACCCTGGGTTCATGACCTGAGCCGAAGGCAGACACTTAACCAACTGAGCCCCCGCAGGAGGCCCTTGAGGAAGATTTTTCTACAGAGACACCTAGTCGTGTTAACATCTACATTCAGAGATTAGCAGCCCAGCAAGAAGACTGGAAGGCTCTCTCCCTCCAAATTGGAGGTAGGACACTCACCTAAGACCTTTTGACTGCAAGCCTTAGTTGAACGGTACATATAATGTGTATACATAATATAAGGTCTATATATATATTACTCACATACGGTGTATTTTCTCTGTGTCTCTTACACGAACGCATTCTTCTCTGTACACATTTCCACATTTAACCATGAAACCATGTGCTGCTGTGACACCCACTCGGAGAACAGAACTTTTTCCTCCTTTGGACCCAAATTCTATTTTTTTCTGTAGACGTGCAGAGGTGCTCCTGATTCACATCCCCAGTTCCTGCTACACGTGTGTGAGCTGTCTTCCCCTTGCAAAAGGGTTCACAGTGCCCAGGGCTTGCCACCACGACGGGACATGGCCACGGATATCGCCACGCTTCAGGGTGACTTCTATTTGAAACTAGCTGTCCCTGACCTGTCACCCCTTCCTCTGCCTTTGATTCATTTGTGGAAAGGAATATTTTTCCCATAAAATTTTTTCAGTTTTTTTTTTAAGACACACTGAGCCCACATGGTAAAATGTATCCATTCTGCCTCTTTCGGCAAATGTGGGCACACATGTCCCCTGCTCCAGCACCGAGATACAACATCTCCCCCACCTGCAGGTCAGGCCCTCCCCACACCTGCAGTCCTGACCCCAGTGCCTTCCCTATAATGTTGTCTTTTCCCAAATGTCCTGCATGTGCATTAATATACTCTGCAGCCTTCGGATCTTGACTTTTCTCACTCAGATTAATACATGTGAGACGTATCCGTATTGGTGCATGTGTCCCCCAGGATTTTGCCATCCATCCTTTTGCATTGCATGAACACACCGCATGTCCTGTGTCCATTCCCCAGCTGGGGGCCGGCTGCATTGGTGCCCGATTTTAGTGAATGCAAAAAAGCCATAGTAAACAGTGTGCCGAGACGTTAGCATGTCCCTCGGAGAGATGCTGAGTGTCCAGGGACAGAGTCACACACGTAACCTTCTAATTTCTATCAGCTGTTCATGGGTTGCAAACTTTCCCACAGACACGGTAGTTTGTAGTATCGTTCAGAATGCCAAGACCTCTAAACATGTAACAACAATCTAAAAAAATGACTCTGCGGGGCACCTGGCTGGCTCAGAAGACTGCCCAGCACTTGGTCTCAGGGTCGTGAGTTTGAGCCCCGTGATGTGAGGGCGACTACCTGAAAATCTTAAAACAAAACTAAATTAAAAATAAAGATAAAATAAATAAATGAAAGAATAAATACATGCCTCTGTATCTGAGCAGAAGAGTCTTTAGTTCATACAGAGGAACAATAAAAATAGGATGGTAATTATCTCTGTTTTACATAAGTTTTCCTTTCAAAATGTGTTCGGCTCTCTGAAGGATTGGGCAGAGTGGGAAATAAAAATATTCCCAAGTCACAATGTATATTTCTTATTAATATTCAACTGAAGGAATAAAACCTACATGATCATTTTTAGGGCACAGGGAGCTGGGTTAAAATATTTAATAGACTTGGCTGCCTGGGTGGCTCAGTCATTGGGACATCTGCCTTCGGCTCAGGTCATGATCCCGGAGACCCGGGATCGAGCCCCACATCGGGCTCCCTGCTCGGGGGGAAGCCTGCTTCTCCCTCTCTCACTCCCCCTGCTTATGTTCCCTCTCTAGCTGTGTTTCTCTCTGTCAAATAAATAAATAAAATCTTTAAAAATATATTTAATAGACTTTAGACATGGGAATAATGAACATACTATATATAAATAGATGTTAAACATATACTATGTATGATCTTATCCATATTATACTATATGTACCATACATATTATATAGAGTAGTACATTAGTATATATCACACATATAGTAGTATAATATAACATAATTATGATATATAATGGTACATATATGGTACTATATATGTACCATTATTACATATAACATAATCATTATATACCACACTAGATATCTGTACTATAACAGATAATTGTATATACTAACAATTCTTCAAGCACTTGCTAAGCGTTAGAATACTATATTTTTATACTTTATAATATATAAATATATATAATATATATTTATAGTACAATACTAGAACTATATAGTACAGTATATTGTATAGTACAAAATACTACAATATACAATATTGTATAATACCATATAGAACAATATATATTGTATAGCACAATTGTATAGTACTATGTATATAGTACTCTATAAGTTTTTATAAGTTTATGTAAGTATTATATAAGTTATATAAGTTAAGTATTATTATTCAGTATTATTATATATTGTACTATATAAGTTTATGTAAGTATTATTTAAGTTATTTAATAAGTCAAGTATTATTATTAAGTATTATTATATATTATACTATATAAGTTTATGAGTATTATAGAAGTTATATAATAAGTTATATATAATTATGTAAGTTAGTAGTATTATTATAACATATTATTATATAAGTCTATTATAAAAGTTTACATATGTAAGTTTATATAGTACAATCTCTATATACTATGCAATTACACCATATACATATTATATATGTACCAGATAATTCTTCCAATCATTTGCTCAATCAACCCTAGCTAACCTCATTCTCCTACATGTCCTGCGGCCGTGAGGTTTCTATGTCTAGCTTACAGAAAGTAAGCCATCTTTGAAAACATTTTGACCGCTACATCACAGCCTTTTAGGAGAACGTTTAAAAATCACGGAAATATTTCAGCGGTGTTTCTCATCCTCTGTTCTCGTTAATAACTTGGTAGAAGGTGGACCCCAGTATCCCCAGTAGCAGATGTGAACCCCAAGGTCAATCCAAGACCTCCGCAAATCCATGGAAAATGTGGTGCTTTCAGGAGACCAATTGGGTTCAGAAAAGTTCAGCCGTTGCTAGATAGAAACCGTATGGCTCACTACCGTTTAAATTAGACACAGAAATAGGGCTGAAGTATTTTCTAGACTTTGGAGCCATTTAAACCTCGCCAACTATTTGCAAATCATGTATCTGATAAGGTACTTATATCCAAAATATAAAAAGAATTCTTACATCTCAGTAATAAAAAGACAACCCCATTAAAAATGCAAAACCAAGCCCCAGAAAAATCCCAATACATGCATAGTATAATCTAGGCAGAACATCTTTTTTCTCTTTACGTTCATTTTTACTCAGTAAATAAGACTGCTAGGGGAAGACAGTTTTAAATTTAATGTGTAAACATATAATGACATGGGACACAAAGGCAGAAGAAAAATAATAAATTTCCTTACTACCTAGAGCCTACTGAGAAGTCCTTGAAACAAGC
>PITA01016547.1:0-46219 GCA_004023965.1 Spilogale gracilis
TTTTATATACTCGATGCCTGATACTTTGAGATTACTTTAAAAATTGTAGGCAATTTCATATCATTTCAAGTTTTAAATATATAGGCAAAATTTTCAAATTACCTACTCCAAATAAGCTTAATGTGTAACTATATGGTGTTGCACATGCTAACATTTTAAAAAGTCCTTGAACTCCCTATTAAAAACAATAGAATTCTTGCTTAATAGTTGTGAGAATTGGGCAAGTCACTTAACTCTCTAAACCTGTGTCCCAATTGAAAATGGGTATGTTGTAAAAATCAGAGTAGAGATTGTGTGTAAAACATTTGATATAGTGCCTAACACAAGGTAAGTGTTCAATGAATATAGATTTTTTTTCTTATTGGTATTGTTGGCATTGAAGTGATTGACAGTAATGTTGACTCCTCTTAAATCAATGGTATATCCACAATCATCAGAAAATAGTGTATTTTAAGAGAATGAGCAATGTTTGGCTAAGTTATGGAAACAAAATGTCTTCATTTTCTATATGTTCTTATCTTGGTAGACATGGGGAATTTCAAAGGTCATGCCCTCCCCGGAACCTTCTTCATTATCATGGGTATTTGGTGGTCCACCAAGTGCATTCTGAAGTATGCCTGCAAAAAGTACAAACGGACTTCCTACCTTGGCTCCAAAGCATTATTCCATCGAATAGAAATTTTTGAAGGAATGGTCTTAATTGGCATGGCTCTCACTGGTGAGTGGACCGTTTCTGTGTTCTGTTTTCTCCTTTTGGGTATTTCTACATGCAAAGAGAAAAATATCAAATCAAGAAATTGCTAAAATGAATTTTTATTAAAAAATCTCTGAACACATATTCTGATGGTAATTTCTGTCTGATATAATTTGTTAGAAGATTGTTAGAAGATGACACTTCATGTTTATATGAAGGCATATTCATTAATGAGTCAGTCATAGATATTAACTTGCCTGCCCACTCAAGGTGAATTTCCTTTATTGAATCAGTTGGAACACTGAAATGGTTTTATAACATTTATTTTGATGCCTGAAAGAGTAAACTCTATGAGAAACCATTTTTCAAAACGATGCCAAAATAATCACGTTGTTGTGGGAAAGCCTCAGTCATAAGTTGTTGCTGATGGACTGTACAGAGGGGTCAGGCTGAAGAAGTCCTTGCTTTATAGACTTGTCTTTTTTGTATTATTCTTAAATTGAAAAGGAAAGCTAGGCCAGATGATTTCTAAGTCTAAGGCCTTTTTATTGATAATAAGATTCTGTGGAAATTTTCTGCGGTTTTAGAATTCCATGGTGGCCCCTCCTTTGTGAAAAGCAGAACTTTCTTATTTCCCTTTGGGTTTCTTCATGCTTTACTCATGGCAATAGGTCTTTGCTATGGACGTGAAATTACAGAGCCACCATTTCCAAAGAGAGGAATTGCCTTACCAAATTCCATAGACTAACACAGATAGCATTTTAAAGAAAGTTTTACTATTCCTGTACCTGACTAGACCATGTGCTATAATCTGTTTTTTCTCGGTTATCCTTAATTGAGGAAAAGCTGAACTGTAGTCTTTTGATTCTGAATCAAGCACAACTCTTCACTTCCTGGTAGCTACCCAAGATGTAGGATGTGTCAGAAGGAAATAATCAGCCTTTTCAGGATTTATCTAGTCATTAGATGAAAATGGGAACTAAGACCATCAGTGGAACTGATCAGGGAACTATGAATCACTGGAAATGATCAGCTTTGAAGATCTGAAATAACTAGCTGTTTGACCAAATTGGTTATCTTTGACTAAAAGTTGATCATCCAAACCAGTGTTTGAACCTCTAAAACCAGTCAAAAGCACCAGTACTTAGCTATTAGGAAACAGCCCAGAAAGAAGAATCAGCATCATAGAAGGACATTAGATTTGACCAAGCTGTGGGTTCATCCTGCTTCTCCCTGCTTTCTTTGTGAAGTCATGGAGAGGTTGATAAAACTGTGATATGTTCCTTTGCAGGCATGCTCGGGGAGCAGTTTATTACTGGCGGGCCCCACTTGACCTTATATGACTATAAAGAGGGCCAGTGGGTCGATCTCCTGAACTGGCATCATTTCACCATGTATTTCTTCTTTGGGCTGCTGGGTGTGACAAACATCTTATGTTTTATCATCAGTTCACTTCCCACCTCCTTAATCAAGTTAATGTTGTCGAATGCCTTATTTGTGGAGGGTAAGTATAAGTGCGTATGTTCCTGTACTTTTCCCTATCCTTGGACATTTGTCTGGGCCTGTACAATAATATTCCTTTAATGTTCTGGTGCCACCTTGATCAATTGGGCCATGTGTTTGGGCCATGGGGAGATAGTCAGATGTCCTGCATAGGATGCCAAGGATTTTCCCTCCCTACTGACTCATACAGTAAAACAGGACAAGCACCATCATTCACATTTCATATCATTCTTAAAGAACTACCTGCCATGGTTATTTATGTCTAGGTCATCCTAGAGAGAATCATTATTTCCATTTTTAACAAGTGAAACTGAGCTCAGGGTAGTGAAGCATGAGTATCGTGAAACAGGGAGATCATTTGCAGCAACCTATTAAACTGCTAACTAGCTTTGAAATGAAACTCCACCATTACATGATAATCGGCGTCAAAAATCAGTCACTAAAACTAGAAGGGTCCTATTTTTGGAAAGGTTAATGAAAAACACTTTTTGTTCAGTTGATGTCCCTGTTACTGTGTAGGGAAAACAGGCATTTAGTAATTTGTTTTTATTTGTTGTATTTGTAAGGAATAGATTGGTTATAGAACTAAAAAAGCCCATGGGGTACCTGGGTGGCTCAGTCATTAAGCATCTACCTTCGGCTCAGGTCATGATCCTAGGGTCCTGGGATTGAGCCCTGCGTTGGGGTCCCTGTTCACCAAGAAGCCTTCTTCTCCCTCTCCCCTTGCTTGTGTTCCCTCTTTTGCTGTCTCTCTCTCTGTCAAATAAATAAATAAATAAAATCTTAAAAAAAAAAAAGAACTAAAAAAACCCCAACTTATCAGGAGGGAATCATTTCCTAACCATCCACCTTCCTTGCCATATCTGAAGATAAGGACTTTTGCCAACCCCTCTCAGAGAACAAAGGCTAACTAAAAGATAGGCATCAATAGCCAACAGCAAGATTCTTAGTCTCTCAGGGTGTTACCCTATTTTGAGTGAACAGCTTTTCCTCCTCATCTTTATGAAAAGGTTGAAGATAAAGCTGGAATATGCACATGGGATTTAAAAAATATAGGCGGTTACTACTTCCTGGGAGCTTCCAGAGCGTCTTGTCATACCCATCAGAGTCCGCTCTTAAGATTTGTCTATATGTATTTGCTTACTCCAATGGACCAAATTCCATAAGGCAAGGATTTGTGCCATTCATTTGTGCATTCACCCCAACTCCTGCTCCCCTGCCCTCATCACACTTACTAGTCTACTATGCATAGAAGATACTTTGAAGTATAGTTAGTCGAAAATGTCATGATATGTTAGACAAGGAAAGGGAAAAGGAGTGATGGATCACTATTCTTAAGAGGTAGTGATGTCGGGACTCCGGGTGGCTCAGTGGGTTAAGCATCTGCTTTCGGCTCAGGTCATGATCCCAGGGTGCTGGGATTGAGTACTGCATGAGCCTGCTTCTCCCCCTGTTTGTGCTCACCCTCTCTCTCTCTGACAAATAAATAAAATCTTAAAAAAAGGGGGGGGATAGTGATGACTCAAAAAATGCTAGAAGTTTCCATTATTGTGGGAAGAAGAGAACACTTGACATTTTGGACCAATTGGTGTGTGTGCGTGTGTGTGCGTGTGCACGCGTGTGTGTGTGTGTGTGTGTGTGCGTGTGTGTGTTTGTGTGTGTGTGTGTAAAATCTGTGGGGCGGGGGAGAGAGGGAGAGGGAGAGAAATGGTAGATGTCCCTTCATTTCACTGAATAAGAGAAACTATTTTTCCCCTGTCTATCAGCTTTTGTCATGTACAATCACACTCATGGCCGGGAAATGCTGGACATCTTTGTGCACCAGCTGCTGGTCTTGGCGGTCTTTGTGGCAGGCCTGATTGCCTTCTTGGAGCTCCTCATACGGACCAATATCACTGTGGAACTTCTTCGGACAAGCTTTATCCTGCTTCAGGGGAGCTGGTTTTGGCAGGTGAGTTGGGGCCTCCAGTGAAGGGATCTGGTGTTTCCACCTGTACTCTGCTCTCTTTGGTGGAGTATTTTGTTCCAGAATCAGAGACTTCCTTCTGATGTGTCGTCTATAGCAAGAATGTGGGTCTTTGAGAGGTGATGTTTCTTTGAGTAGTCCAGAGGCCCTGGTGGGAGCGCTGACAGAGCAGCTGGAAAGGAAGTGGGGTATGTCCATCTTCCTCACACACTGGAATATCCATAATGTAGGAATTCTGGACTGTTGCTTGTAGCATTAGCAGGTGCTAATGCTAAAGCAGCGTAAAGCCTAATGAGTAATGAGCTTGAGAAATGTATGAAAGGCAGAAAGGAGAGGAAATGATTAATTATTGAGAAACAACGATGTGCCGGCCACTCTACAGGACTATTACATACGTGTTGTTTCATTTTGTCCTCACAGTGATTTGGAAGTTAGGTATTATCACCCCAAATTTATGGATAGGACTCCATGAGACCACGTGACTATCCCAGACTCACACAGTAATGGAACTTTAAGATCTAAATGTGGGTCTGTGTGACCCCAAATCCCAGGCCCTTTCCAGTTTACTCTGTTGACTACCTAAGCTTGGTGTGTTGTCAAAAACATGTATTCCAATTAGTGAACTTACATTTTGTAGAGACTGGTAAGTCATACTCTCATATGCACATATAGATGTAAGGAAATCCTGAGATGAGAGGTGAATATGGTTTAATAGGGGATGAGTTCTTAGAGGGGATGTTTCATCACCAGCACTTTGGGATGAGGTTATTGCAGGGATTTGCAAGCTATTAGTGTTTCATTAATAGTAATTAAGTAAGAATCTGAGGGAAGAAGCAAGGGCTGTCACAACTGAGCATAGGCTGACACAATGTTGTCCCTTTTGGCAGAGAAAGAATGTTTTCACATTTTACCAAAAGCTTTTCTAGGAAAGAGCTATGAGGTTAAAAATTTTTGGGCATAAATCTGTGACTATTTGAAAAGCTCTTCCATCTATGAGTATGTCTAGACTAGTTTCCTTTTTTACCTGGTGGCTAGACTAAATAACGTTTGGAGGCTTAAGGAAAAATGAACATTTAATACCAGTACAAACACACACATTGGCAGGAAATGAAGGTTTAGCTCTAGTGCCTCTCTCCACCCTCAGATTCCTCTGAAACAAAAATGTCTAGAGACGTAGGTGAATTTAAAATCTATCATTTTGATGCTAGGTGTTATATATGAATGTTTATGGCCAGAACTCTGTCTTAAGCTGATAATAGGACGTTGTAATTTGCTTTTCATCACATTTTTTTCTCTCCCTACTTGTCCATAGGTGGTTAATACTAGTGCATAAACAATATGCAGACAAATGAACACAGCTAGATTCTTGGAACTATAAGCAAGTAGGAGTGAAATGAATGAGGCAAATGTTCAGATTGGCCATTCTTTTTTTATGACTCATACATACACGTAAATGATGGGGTAATAGGCAAACCCCGAGGGAACTCTGCTCCCAACTTAGAAGAATGGTTTCTTTCCCAAAGCTCGTTATAGTCAGATATGTTTTATCAAAGACTATCATGAGCACGCAATGAAGGCACACATACGAGTCGTGTCTTTCCACGATGCCAGCTTTATTCAATCATAAAAAGCCAAGTTAAATCACAGTGTTAAAGCAGGTTCGGGATTCCACACTCAGTAACATTTCCCCATGTGATTAAACTTGGCTTCTTACAGGGCACACGGAGCAGGGCAGAAGACAAACCACACAACAAGCAAGATAACAGAAGGGTGTAGGAAGTTAACGAACTGAACGCGATGTCAGTCTGAGGGCACGCAGCGGAGATAAGGCCTCGATCTTGATCTCCGTCTGGTCTGCGTCAACTCTCGGCACTCACTGCTTATGTTCCAGCAGTGAAGGATCTTGGTTCTGTTGGGAGATCTGGGCACAGCCTTCTGCAGCAGTAGCCTTTTTTAAGTGGTCAGACACAGAGAGGTCATGTCTGAAGAGTCGGACAGTTTGCTGCCCAAATCCTTCCCTTTCTAAAGAGATTTAATTGGTTTTGGGTCCCTGCAGACCTCCTCTGGTTCTGCTCATTTTCACTTTCGGGGTGTTGGCTGGCATTGGTCCCTGCAATAGTGCCCAGTTCCTGCTTGACATGAGGGACTCCATTTTGCTCTCTACAAAACCTCTCCATATCATGCCGTTTAAAAAAAGAAAAAGATATCCTTCAGGCCCATTCATTCCATGAAACATGGTTTCTCTGAGATTCTTTGTGGGACATTTTTTTTTTTAAGATTTATTTATTTATTTGAGAGAGGGAGAGAAAGAGAGTGTGTGAGTGGGGGAAGGGGCAGATGGAAAGGGAGAGGCAGATGGGGATTCGCATCTCAGGAGATGAGAATCTCAGGCCCCACTGAGCACTGAGTCCCCACCAGGGGTGTTGGGTGGGGGTGGAAGGCTCACTCTCACAACTTAGGGATCATACCTGAACTGAAATTAAGAGTCAGATGCTTAACCAACTGAGTCACCCAGGCATCCCTGTGGGAGAATATTTCTAAAGTTCATTTTTGCACTTTGTCATTTCCAAGTTCCTTCCCATCATTATCAGAGTTGAGGCAGAGACCATTGTAGAAGAGGATGATATTTCTGCTGTCTTTTTTTCCCATTACTTTGACCAGTAACTTCTGCTGCCTCACCCACCCCCCACTAATTGCCCTGGGGATTCCTTCCATGACTTCCCAGATTGCTGAGCCCAGAGTAAAATGCAGCCTTGCTTTGCCTTTAAGAAAGATAGAAGTTCATTCAAAGATGTCAAGAAGACCCAACTAAGCAGTAATGGTCTGAGGTCTGGTATGGTAGATCAAAACACTTTTTTAAGGCTAATAGTGTTGAAATAAATGATTGGAGAGTAAGACATAAAACACCAGGAAATTCAAACTCTAGCCTATGGGAAATGGGCCCATGGCTTGCTGTATATTAGAGAAGATAATTGTTTACATTTTAAATGTGAATTAATGAAGCTTAAACTAGTCAGAACCAGATGCTCAGGAATGGCATAGAACATACAGCAAGAAAAAATTCTTTTTCAGACCTTTCTTTGGTTGGAATTTTACCTTAGGAAGCAAATTAGAATAACCAATGAGAGAGCAGTGGCTGATTTGATATTTCAAGGAGGATTTAATGAGTTGTGGAATTTTCTGGCACTTGGTTTGCAGCTTTCCTAATTCACTTGCTTTTATCCTGAAATGACTTGAATGTTTCTATGGCTTTCACAATCATCAAATCAGTTAACTCTGTTCATAGGCTTAACAGTGGCCTTCGGTTAAGTCTTTAGCTTTCAGCTTCAGACTTGAGGGGCTCAAGATGATGAGCAGTTAAGAGTTACTCAAAGTTTCTCTTTTCTTGGTATGAAACAGTAAATATTTGACTGGTAGAATTGGTGACGACCAATGAAGGTGACTTAGAGATATTTTATCTTGGAAGCTCCAAAAACCGATGGTGACTCTGGCATAGAGGGAGAAGTCCAAAAGACTCTAGGTCAGGCAGATCTGGATCTGAAGTCTGGTTCTACAATATTAATCACAGGAGTGTGCACTATTTATTCTGAGATTTAGCAGGAGAAGGTAAAGTTGAATTGGGATTTGAAAGATGTATGAGAGCCACCAATGTGTCCTCCAGGCTTAAGGTTTAGGATGAGTGATATTCCTTTGCTTATTTTGGTCTTAGCACCTGGATTAGTATCCTAGGGCCCCAGTAACAAAGTCCCACAAGTTGGATGACTTAAAACAATGGAAATTTATTCTTTCACTGTTCTGGAGGCCAGAAGTCCAGAAATCAAGGTGTCAACATGTGGCTTTCTTCCTGGGGGCGCAAAAGGAGAATCTGTCCTGTGCCTTTCTCCTTGAGAGCTGCCAGCAATCCTTGACATCCTTGGCTTCTGGGAATGTAACTGCAACCTCTGCCTCCAGAGCCACACCTGTGTGTTTCTGTGTACCTGTGTCTTCACATGGCCTTCCATAATAAGAACACCAGTCATTGGATTTAGGACCAGTCGTAATCCACTATGACCTCATCTCAAGTTGATGACATCTGCAAAGACCTTATTTCCAAATAAGGTCATAGTCACAGGCACCAAGTGTTAGGACATCAACATATCCTTTTGGAGGCACACAACATAACCCACAACAACTGCTAACCCTTACCTCTGGGAGCTGTAGCAAATCACTCCCTAAGCAGGGATAGATGGGTGGATGGCATTGGAAGAACATCAGTGGGACCAATAGGCAGAAACTGGGGAGCTGGTCCATAGTTCATTACACTCAACTCTCCCTAAAAGATACTTGACACAATTTCTTTCTCTCCTATCATAAGTTGCTGAAAAGGAGGGCATGAGGGGCACCTGGGTGACTCAGTTGTTAAGCGGCTGCCTTCAGCTCAGGTCATGATCCCAGAGCCCCAGGATCGAGCCCCGCATCAGGCTCCCAGCTTGACGGGAAGCCTGCTTCTCCCTCTCTTACTGCCCGTGCTTGTGCTCCCTCTCTAGCTGTGTTTCTGTCTGTCAAATAAATAAATAAAATCTTTAAAAAAAAAGGAGGGCATGAGAAGAATGGGGATAATGATATCTTATTCTTGGGGTTGTTAGGACTGAGAATTATTGTGAAATTTATGTGCATGAATGAGGTTGAAGATGCCCCACACCTAGTGATACATATACTGGGTGGTACAAATGTTAGTACTCTCTCTAGCTAAAGGGAATTCTTTCAAATGAGAAATGGGAAAAGTGATGAAGGCCCAAGTCTTGTTTTTTCCTAATTTACTCAAGTTATTTGAAATTTCAAACAGAAATGGAATTAAAATTTCACTCAAAACTATGGACTAAAAGCTTTTTGTTGTTGTTCTTGTTATTGTTCCTATAAGATTTAATTTATTAGATGTGTGATCCTAGGCAAATCATGAAACCACCCAGTTTTCTCATTTGGATGATAAAGACAATAATACATTAAAATGGGTTAATAATAAATCATTTAAAGGCCATTGTAAGAAAAACTCCCAAGCACTGTAACTGACATGTAGTTATCCAATGTATGGTGGACATTCATACAGTTATCCATGTAACTATCTCGTATTGTATTTCCTTTAGTCCTAGAGACCTGACATATGTCCATCTCTCCATCCCACCATCTGTCCATCATTCATCCTTCTCTCTCTCGCTCTTTCTCTATCATCTTGTTTTTTGTTAGGATAAAATTTACATAACAGAATTCACTGTTTTAGAGTATATAATTCAGTGCCATCTAAGTACATCCACAATATTATGTAAGTATCATTGCTATTCATTTCTGAAATATTTTCATCACCCCAGAAGGAAACCCTGGATGTCGTGTCACATATTACTGCATCATGACTTTATGGTTCAATATTCCATTGTAGCAATATACCAAATTTTGTGTATTCATCCTCAGTTGACAGATATTTGGGTTGTTTTCAATTTTTGACTATGATGAATAATACTGCTATGAACATTTGTTTACAAGTTTTTGTCTGAATACTTGTTTTCAGTTCTTTTGAGCATATACTTAGGAATGGTATCACCAGGCCATGTGATAATTAATGATGCATTTAACTTTTTGAGAAACTGTCCAGTTGTTTTCCACGTGACTGCACTATTTTATATTCCTACCAGCAATTTACAAGGATTCCAATTTCTCCATATTCTTACCAACACTTGTTATTTATTATTTTTACCATCCTGGTGGGTATGAAGTGGTATCTCGTTGTGGTTTTGATTTGCATTTAGCTAATAAACAATGTTCATTATCTTTTCATGAGTTTATTTACCATTTGCAAACCTTCTTTGGAGGAAGGTCTCTTCAACTCCTTTGTTCATTTAAAAATATTTGGTTTTTTGTCTTTTAGTTGTTGAGTTTTAGAGGTCTTTATACATTCTAGATATTAATTCTTTATCAGATACATGACACAGCAGTATTTTAACCCATGCTGTAGGCTCTCTTTTCATTTTCTTGATAGTGTCCTTTGATGTACAAAAGTTTTTAACTTTGGTGAAGTCCAATTTACCTATTTTTTTGTTTGGTTGATTGTACTTTTGGTGTAATATCTAAGAAGTCATCCTCAATATTAGGGCATGAAGCTTTCCCCTTACGTTTTCTTTGGAGCATATCATGGCTTTAGTTTTATATTTAGTCTTTGACTTATTTTGAGTTACTTTTTATATGGAAAGTGTTAAGGATCCAAATCCATTCTTTTGCATGTGGATATCCAGTTTTCCCAGCGCCATTTGTTGAAGAGACTACAATTTACCCATTGAATGGCCTCAGCACTCTTGTCAAAAATGAATTTTCTATAGATTTAATTCTGGACTCTCAATTCTATTTCATTGATCTGTATTTCATGTCAGTACCACACTATTTTGATTACTACAGTTTTTGTAGGAAGTTTTGAAATCAGTTAATATGGGTCTTATGACTTTGTTTTTATGTTTTGAGGTTGTTTTGGCTATTCTGGGTTCCTGGTAATTCCATATGATTTTTAGGATCAGTTTTCCATTTCTGTAAAAAAAAAAAAAAGACCATTGGGATTTTTTTTAATTTAAATTCATAGCCAGCATATAGTAACATCATTAGTTTTTGATGTAGTGTTCAGTGATTCATCAGTTGCATATAACACCAGTGCTAATCACATCACATGCCCTCTGAGAGTTGCGGAAGGGAAGTGGGTGTGTGTGGGGGCAACTGGGTGATGGGCATTAAGGAGACCATGGGGATTTTGATGTAGATTGCACTGAATGTTTAGATTGCTTTGGGTGTTATTGCCATCTTAACAATATTAAATTATTCAGTCCATGAAGATGAGATATAGTTCCATTTATTTAGGTCTTGAATTTCTTTCAACAGCGTTTTGTAGTTTTCATTATACAAGTCATAAACCTCCTTGATTAAATTTATTCCCAAGTATTTATTTTTTCAATGGTATTAGAGGTAACATTGTTTTCTTAATTTAATTCTTAGGTTGTTCATTGAATGTGTATAGAAATACAGCTAAATTTGTGTGTTAATTTGTGTCCTGTAAGTATGCTGAATTCTCTTATTAGCGCTAATAGTTTTTTTGTGTGTGGATTCTTTAGGGTTCTCTCTATATAAGATTATGTCATCTGTGAATATAGTTTCACTTCTTCCTTTGGATTCTGGATGCCCTTTATTTATTTTACTTGACTAATTTTGGGCTAGAAATTCCTAGTACAATGTTGAATAGAAGTAGTGAATCCGACACCCTCTGCTTGTTGCTGATCTTAGGGGAAAAGCTTTCCATTTTTGATCATTGAACAAAATGTTAGCTATGAGCATTTATTTATTTTAAAACCTCTTTGTGCTCTAATTTTGAAATAACTGAGTGAAACTGTGCAACTTAGAAACCTGGCACATTCTTTGAAAATCCACTAGTCCACAGAGATGAATATTATTCAAATTTTGAAAATTACTTTTCAAATGTCAACATTTTTTCCAAAACATGACTTGTATATACTATCTGTATTACTAAAGCAGGCAGTAAGACCTGATGTCTTATCTGTAACATTTCAGATATTTGGAGTTACCTTAGTTAAGATTAATCTTAGAACCAAACATTTTGAAATGTGCTATCTTTGGGAATGTGGCTGATTATTTTAATATGTGCTTTTTGTTTTAAATTACAGATTGGTTTTGTCCTTTATCCCCTCAGTGGAGGTCCTGCATGGGATGCAATGGATCATGACAACATCATGTTTCTTACCATATGCTTTTGTTGGCATTATGCAGTAAACCTTATCATTGTTGGAATGATTTATGTCTTTGTCACTTGGTAAGTTAGTGATTTTTTTGTTCATGGGTATGTGATCATCAAGACTTGAAAGTATTCAACTTTAAATTCAAAGGGGAACTTCATTCCATAGTATTCCACAAGACAGGGTAATGCAGCAGAAAATTATCTGCAAACCCAGAAAAGTCCTATTTGAAAGAATAAATGCTGATTTAAAGTTAGACTCACTCAACTGTGTATCAGCTTTGTCTTTGACCTATGTGTCACCTTTCAACACACTTTTCTGTGCCTTCATCTCTTTGCATATGCTGTCTCCTTTTCCAGATGGTCCTCTCCATACCTGGAGTGAGCCCGCTAGTTGCCCACATGTATATCAGTCTTAGCAATTCACAAGCTTGGTGTCATTTTTTGACCAACATTTTTGTCCCCCATTACATTTAAGTATATGATTAATTTGACATTTGTTCTAATATTTCCAAAAGTAAGACTCAGTTGAAAAATCATGTTTTTTCTTTTAAAAGAAAATTTATCATCATAAAAAAAAGAAAAATCATGTTTTTTATACCCTAATACAGTCTTTCACAGTGGATGATGAGCACTACAACAGATTGATAAAACACATATTCCTAGGTCTCCTACCTATCAGCTATATGACTTTGGGCAAATTATGTCTTAGTTAAGTTAAGACGCATTAAGTCTCAGTTTTGTTTACAAAATGGGAATAATAATAATACCTAAATGAGATAGGTGTTTAAAGTGCTTAGGACATAACAAGGGCACAGTGGAGATTTTTCTTCTCGTTGTACTTATTCTCTTTGTTATTTTTCTTGTTCCCCTCCTTCATAATGCATAACGTATAGACCCTGGGGGGGGGAGATAGACAATTTATTTTTATTGTTATTATTTATTATGTTATGTAGCTACCAGAGATAGACAATTTAAATACAGTGCAGTGGGTGGAAATAGTAGAAGAAAGTACTACTGGAACCCAGAAGAAGCTTCCTCAGAGTGGAGAATTAAGCTTTAGCTTGAAGGATGAAAAGAAATAGAAATTGCTGAACATGGTTGCTGTCTTAAAGGTAGCTCACACCAAACCACAGTGAGGCTGGGTGGTCCCAACTGCAGGCATGCAGGCTCCACACTTAATTCTTCAGACTTTAGCACTGACCCAAATGTTCTGTATCTGCAGTCTTCATTTTGGTGACCATGAGATACTTGACTATGTGATTACTGAGCACTTGACATGTGCCTAGTGCCACATTAATTTTGATTAATTTAAATATCTTTAAATGCACAGTGGCTACCATATTGCACAGTATACATCTGGTAGGTTCTCTGGATCCCTAAAATGTGGTAGCTGCTTCTAGGCCCATTGGGGTCTCAGCCTCTTCAAAAACTAGCTTTCTACTCTTCTCTCCCAGGTCATCTCTCTTGCCTTACACTTCTTTGATCTTCACTGCTGAAGCAGCTTTGGTGCTGCTTCTCTGAGTAAGAGAACCATTTCCTGACTAGCTCCAGATGTCTTTGCTAGAATTTGGGTCAGCTTACTTTGATATGTAGTTACCTCCTTGTAGAAGTCTAAGTGCTTTGAGTAGTAGGAGATTGATTCTCATTGACTGACTTCTATTAGTCCTATTTCATTCCTCCAAAGCATGCACATGGCTGTTTAGACTGGCTCTGCCCCTGAGTGAAACTTGGCTTCTTCCTCTGTTGTTCTAGGCTGACATCTGGGCCTCATCTCCTTAGGGGCTGGACAGCCTCCAAGAGTAATGGCAACTTTCAAGGAGACTCTCTAGCTCACATCAGCTCCCCTCCAGAGCCAAAAGAAGACTTCTGTCTCTTCCTGTTTCAAAAAGCTTCAGACGTCTCTTATCCTCTTATGGTTTTCTAGAAAGTCCATGTTGACTTCTTCAGTCCTTTACCTTTTTGACCACTTAGTCCGCTCTACTTAGCATATCCAAATTAAATGCCCATCTCTTCTTTCAAAAATGTGTGACAATTCTAGCCCTCATCTCCCTTCATGAGTTTGTATAGTGCTTAATCACTACTACCCATTTTAGCAATTGTGGTCTATCTTTACTATTAGCTCACATCAGCCTTATCTGCTAGCTAGATTGTAGCGCCTTGAGGAAAATACCCTGTTCATCTTTTGCACAGCTCTTAGCCTGCTGTCAAATAGCATGGCATTTATTGAGTAGGTACTCAGCAAACACTTATTTACTGTTTCAATAGATCTGCTTCAGAGTTACATGAGTATGGGCTTTGTTTGGAAATCATGTTGCAGATGCTTTTCAGTCTTGCTTTCATAATGCTCTTGGAACTATAATAACAAGAGCTCATGTTATGAGGTATGTTGACATAAACTTAAGCAACAACTTAAAAAATATGAAGATTCAGTACTGACTTTCAGTGAGGCAGGCTAATTCAATTCTATAATTGTAAGGAGTTTTGGCAATCTGTTTTTCAGGGTTTGGCTCCAGTAGTTTGTAAGTCAGTCACAGGTGATGGATATTCAGGACATTATATCAGAATTTGTCTGACAAAGTGCAAAGATAACCATGGAAACAAAACTGGGTTATGGAACCATAACCCCCCAAAATCTCAGAAAAATGAAGTTGTACTTCCCAGCCTTCCATAATAATTGTTCCAAGATTGCCTATTAAGTCCCAAATCTGCAGTTCTGATATGACAGTTCATAGGAGAGACTTACCTGTTTGGAAATTTTATTAGGTATTTTACTGTATTTCATATTTAAACAGCACTATTCATAGAACTATTTAAAAAGCCCCACTCTTTGGGTTGAGAAGTATGCCCACTTTCAGGTTGGGTTCCTAAGCAATAATTCAGGTGACTCATTTCAAAGAACAAAATAGAGATGACCAAAATCCAGGAATATGATGGTTCACCTTCTGGAAGTTTGATTTCCAGATAGATTCTGAAAGTACACCCAGAGTCTCAGTTCTGCTCTTTCTCTTATTAATCGAAGAAAACCTATGGGAGCACAATCTCAGACACATCCTAACCTCAGTATTCTGGACTAACATCATTCCAGAAACCAGCAATTATTTGCACTTCCTCTTTATCATTCCAGCCTTTAATCTGTCTCCAGCGCCACTTATGCATGTGCCAATACCTAGGTCTATGGGGTGCAGATAGAGCCTGAACATGTCACAGCTTGGCAGCTTGTAGCAACAGCAGACACAGTCCAGGAGGGAGGTGTGGGAAACAGAAAGGGTCTGTGTTAGCAATTGATTTGCAATAAGTAACCATGTGTTTGTTTTATTTTCCACCTGAGCCATCAGGAATGAATCTAATTAATGAATTAACAGTTCATCCATTTCTTTGAGCATGTATTGAGGTTGTGAAAATAGAGATAACTGTGTGGATCTGAAATATGACACAAACCTTGTCCCAGCCTTTAAATTGTGTAAGCCTATCAGTCTTTCATAAGAACAGTGCCTTGAAGAGCTGAGGACACTAGAAGCAACATCAGTAGTCAAATAATAATCAAGGCAAATTATTTTGATTGGTTTCCTTGATCTTGATGAGTCAGTAGTTGTTATTATACTACTCAGTTGTAGTATATTGGAGGAGTTAATGCTGAGTTGAAAATGTCTGAAGAATTAACCTCTATGAATAAGTGAGTGATATGGACTCCTGGCAGATTGCTCCAAAGGCCATTGATTCTTCAGATGTGTGTTGAGTAACTGTTAGGCACCAGATGCTGTTCTAGGCTCTGGTAGCATTAGGGCACTAAATAAAATAAAGTCATTGCTCTTATGAAGCTTATATTCTAGTAGGATCCAGAGCACAAATGAAGTCATTGCATGTTTATAGGGGCAGGCCAGACCTTCACTGGAAGAAGGGACGCGGAAAATAAGGGATGCAGATAGACTGGTAAAGCTTTTCACAAAATGAGAATGATTTTGATGATTTGGTGTGCCGGGAGCCGCCCCGGCAACGGTAACGGTCGGTCAGGGTTCCCCGAAGGTGGTGACAGAGTCGGTGATAAAATGAGGAGACGGGACGCGAAGAGTGGTGTGGGGATCTCCTCTCCTGAAAACTGTGTCTTCAGGGTTCTTTATTTAAAGCCTTTTAGTTACATCAGTCTAGCTTTAGGCAAACAGTTGGTTCTGTCTCTCTTGATCTCTGCTTCTCTGTTTCTGTTTGTCTCTCTGTTGCTGTCTCTCTCTCTCTCTCTGTCTCAGTCTCTCTGTCTCTCTATCTCTTGCTCTCTGTGTCTTTTGCTTCGCTCTCTCTTTCTTTGCCTCTCTCTGCGCAGGCTCTCTGTCTTTCTCTCTGTGTCTGTGTCTCGTCTCTCAGACTCTCAGTCCCTCTTTGCAGGCTCCCTTGCTGTTTGCCAGCTCTCCTGCTCTCTCCTCTAAGGCTCTCTTGCTGCTTCCTCGAAGGCCCTCTGCCTTTTTCTCTCTGTCTCTCAGTCTCTCAGTCGGCTCTCAGTCTCTCTCTGTCTCACGGCTTCTGTCTCTCTTAACTGTCAAGGGTCCCAGTCTTTTATTATTCCCAACTGAGGAAGTTGGGTGGGGCAGTTAAATCTTTAACTGCTTTTGCACCCACCCTAGAGACAGGATTAGTATTGTTACTGCAAGGTACGGAGTGATTGCTTAAACTCACAGAAGTTGAGACCATTGAGGCAGAGGGATCAAGGAATACAGATAAAAGATACAGAGATATGATTACCGGGAGGAGGATTAAATGGAACTATGTCTTGAATAAGCACACCAAGGACATACTGCCCTGACCCACAGGGTAAGTGGCTTTTCAGATTCTAGGCAGGGAAAACCCCTCTGGGCTTTCATTCACATTCACAGGTACCTCCACCAGAATTTCTGGTGCCTTGGGCATGGAGGGAAGGGCGGATCATGCACCGTCCCTGACATTGGTGTATCAAATTTGTGCATTCCTATATACTTCTGAAATTTAACTATGTTCTGTCGATATGGTCATAGTACGGTGTCTTTACAAATAATCATGCACAGAAAAAGCTTTGCTCAGTTTTTATTACATCAGGGAAGTGGAGAGTCTGCTGAACTTCTGCCGCTAAAAACCTTCATATCTTCCAGCATCAAAAATGATATTGCCATTTCCCCCAGACCTACTGATCTCTTAATCTATGAAAACAATCACAAAGGTGGAGGGCACTTCTTCCAACTCCTAGTTCACCATGATCACTACATGGACTATCAGTCACGTGCAATTGAGCAGTCTCTGGCCTGCACAAAATCACCCCTGTGAAGGCACACATTGGGACAGACTTGACATGGGGCTTGACACAGGGAAGGAGATGCCTCTATATACTTTCCAGAAGAGGGCTCCTTTTTGCAATATATATCTGGGGGTGGACTTGGTAGAAAAGCTCTCGGCTGAGGCTGGTTTCATCTGGACTTGCTGCTGCCCAGAGATTCTCTTGTTTGTTTCAGAAATGATCAAAGTTGGGCTCCTGGGTGGCTCAGTGGGTTAAAGCCTCTGCCTTCGGCGCAGGTCATGATCTCAGGGTCCTGGGACCAAGGCCTGCATCGGGCTCTCTGTGCTGCGGGGAGCCCGCTTCCTCTACTCTCTGCCTGCCTCTCTGCCTACTTGTGATCTCTCTCTCTGTCAAATAAATAAATAAAATCTTTAAAAAAAAATCCAAAACACTACATTAAAAAAAAGAAATGATCAAAGCCTATGAATAGTTAGGCATTTTCTGATGCCTAAACAACCATGTTATACATTTAAAAACTGTATTGTATCTGTTTACTTATACCCTGCTTCAATCCACAAAAAGTTTTCAGGTAGCTCTAAAGCCAAACAAAAGTGGTTTTCTTTTTTGGATTGCCTCTCCCATTTGCACAGATAATTTGGAGTTTGTTGTCTTATAGATACACGTTGTTCTGGGTTTTTCTTAAACAGCGTAACATGAGATGCCTTTCATTCTCCTCAGGTTGGTTAAATCTCGACTTCAGAGGTTCTGCCCCACAGAAGTTGGACTCCTGAAAAATGCTGAACGAGAACAAGAATCAGAAGAAGAGATGTGATTTTGATGGGCATTTAGTCTTTCTGGATGAACTTCTCTTTTTTGGATTATTTTTGTGCTTGGTTTTATTTTTTTGACCTTTTGGAGAACAGACAGCTGAGGATGATTCTTGGTATATTGTTTATAATTCCAATTTGGTTAAAGTATTTGAATTCAAATATTTTACTTTTAGGTTTGTAAGTACTTTGGGTGGTAAATGCTTTTTGCACATCAGTCATGGTATTTGGGGCCTGGAGCGACTATTTCCAGATGATCTAAAGTTAACATCCACACTAAGAAAAATGTTTTATATGCCTTATAGATATGCTCAGGGTTCCTGGGCTTACTACCATTTATAACTCATTGAACATGGAATTATACCTGTTTATCTTGTTGCTACAATGAGAAATAAATTAATACAGGAACCTTGGTACAGACATCTCAAGTCTTTTTTTTTTACATTCTCATTATTTGTTTTCTTTCTTTTTTTATTTAAATTCAATTAGCCAATATATAGTACATCATTAGTTTCAGATGTAGAGTTCAGTAATTCATCAGTTGCATATAACACCCAGTGCTCATCACATCATGTGCCCTCCTTAATGCCCAGCACCCAGGTATCACTTCCCCCCACTCACCTCCCCTCCAGCAACCCTCATTTTGTTTCGTCATTTTGTCAAGAGTCTCTCATAGTTTGTCTTCCTCTCTGACTACTTCCCATTCAGTTTTCCTCTCCTTTCCCCTATGATCCTCTGCACGGTTTTACACAACAATGCCCATAATAGTCAAACTGTGGAAAGAGCTGAGATGTCTGTCAACAGATGAATGGATAAAGAAGATGTGGTATATACCTACAGTGGAATATTACTCAGCCATCAGAAAGGATGAATGCTTACCATTTACATCAACATGAGTGGAACTGGAGGGCATGCTAAGTGAAATAAGTGAATCAGAGAAAAACAACTGTCATATGGTTTCACTCTTGTGTTTCTTTAATTCTGCACCTCACCTTTGCAACATGAAGAAGGAGCGGTGTGACAAATTCCTTTTTGTGAGACATCTCCTTCTATAGTACTTCAGTTGTCCCCTGAGAAAAGTAAGCCAGCAGTCATCCTGAGTTGTACAATCTTTTAGAGAAGACAAGAGAAATGATATCTAGAAGGCATGGATGCAAAGCCATGAGAGATTGGAAAGGGGAGTTATGATGTCATCTATAGAACAAAAAGTCATCCCCACAGCATAGCATGGTCACCATACTGTCTCCCCTGCTGAAATAGTGGGAGGGGAAAAGTATTTTATGGAGTACTTGGGTAAAAAGTCAGAGCTCTTACCTCGTCTTTAAGTAGCCCTTAGTAAAGAGTCAAGAAATCTTATTTCTAATTCTGGCTCTACAATTAACCAGCCTCTAGGACTTTAGCAATCACCATGTCCTCTCTAAAGTAAGGGAATCAAACTAGATGAGGCACTTTCTGGTTATCACATTTTATGAATCTAGAATCCCTGAGACAAAGTGAGGTCGAGAACTGACTCCGTACCAGGTTAGGTCAGTTGGTCTCTGCTGTGACAACAAAGGTAAGGACTTCAGGAATCCTTGAGGGTTGATTGAATATAGAAGAAAAGAAGAAGTCTCACAGGCAGTGGGAGGAGAAATGTGGGCAATTAAATCCTGAAGTTCCATGGCATTCTAGAAGCACTGACTGATCCAGAAGACTGTCCCCGTCTAGTGTTAATCACAGTGATACTGGAGAGGCAGGCGAGTAGATTCTTTAGGCCAAAGAACTAGGCACATTCATTTTTTAATATAATGGTTGGAAAGAATGGATGTGGGTTTATTTTGAATACTCCGCTAAAGCTGGGTGCACTTCTATGCCCACATGCAGGTGATGTCAACATGTGATTATGGCATTCGGCCCTATGTGTGTCCTCCATCTTCTCTAGTCCAGCAAGCTTCCAGAACTCTGACAAGTTTGTGTTTCAAAAGGGTGAGAGGTCAGCTGCAGTCCATGAAAATGGCATTGCTGGGATGTAGACCTGAGTAGGGACTCTGAGAATAATGAGCTGAAACCAGATTAAGGATGGAATTTTGAAAACTGATATAAGTGGGAGTATTCTAGCAGTCTTTACGAGAGAGCAGAAATATCCATTCTTCCAGTCTCTGGATGGAAAGAATGCAAGTGAGCTGCAACTTATTGAGTTCTCGGTGGGGGAGCATTTGGTTTAGGTGTAAGGCCACAGTCTGAGGCTATCCGCCTCCAGTCCCTGAAATGAAAAATACATTTGAACACCACTATTGTATATTGGTGTTGTACATATATTCCATATTATGGAAGTTGTACATATATTCCATATTATGGAAGTTGCCACCAAGGAAGGAGTGGGAGAGGGTGCCCTTCCTCATTTTTATTTGTATTTTATCTCAGTTCCTCCAAAACTCTGGAGTCTCAATACCTGAGCCTTTGTCCAACATTCTTCGTGGGTATCTCATGTTTCATTTGCCATAAAAAAAGTAAAGAAACTCTTACGTAATTCAGCCCCATGTCAACATTGGCTGTGGACATGACACCAACTCCTCAGTGACTTCTGTAACTTCCAGGCTCCTTTGCTCAGGACGTGTGCAGTGCTACCTCTGACCGCGTTACCTTCCAGCTCATTGTTGAAATGGGAGGTTGGGTCCTGACCATTGCTTCTCATCATTTTGTCACTACAGGGCTCATTAATTGAGCCTATATTGGTTGTATTTGGGATGTGGATTCATAAAGTGGTGCAGGAATCACTGGGGACTAAAGAATAATGAAAATAAAAGCTGAAAAGCAATGAATTCCCCAAAAATTCAAGGAGTCAATAGATTTAAAAAATATGAAAGAAAAGTTTGTACACATGGAGAATAGATCCAGAAATTCTATATTCTGTTGAATGTGAATGAATCTAGAGAAGATTGAGAGAATTGAGGAAAAGCATAGAATAAAAGAGTTTCCCCATGTAAATGGCAATGAGAGGAGATTTTTGTTTTAAGCTTGAGGTACTTCAAGAAATGTGCAGTGATAAGAGTGACTGGTTTCCGGACTAATCCAATTAAAATGGGAAAACTTAATCCTTTTTATATTTTAAGTTCCATTTATAAATATTAAAATATTATTCTATTTTTGAGTCTTGCATATTTAAACAATTGATTTTATTTTTTTTATTTTTTTTTAAGATTTTATTTACTTGACAGAGAGAAACACAGTGAGAGAGGGAACAAAGCAGGGGGAGTGAGAGAGGGAGAGGCAGGCTTCCCGCTGAGCAGGGAGCCCGATGCGGGGCTCGATCCCGGGTCTGGGATCATGACCTGAGCCGAAGGCAGAGGGTTAACCACTGAGCCACCCAGGCGCCCCTTAACACTTGATTTTAAAGAGACTTTACACTTAGTTAATTAGATTTCCCTTTAAACATCTTAAACTGTGTTTATGAATTAAATATTTTGGATATTATTCTTAAGAAACTTCAATTAACTGACAAGTCTTCCCAAGTTGTTATTTTTACAAATCTAATGTATTGATTTTAGAAATGTGGTGAAACATAAGTGTCCTTTTTAAAAAAAAATGGGGGGGGGGGAGGTAAAGGGAGAGGGAAAGAGAATCCTAAGCAGGTCCCAAACCCAGTGTAGAGCCTGATTCAGCGTTCAGTCTCAGGACCCTGAGATCATGACCTGAGCTGAAATCAAGAGTTGGATGCCCAACTGACTGAGCCACCCTGGTGCCCCAAAGTGTAAGTGCTTTTAAATGTTCTGCTATAGTGTGTAAACTTAGTGAAAATCACAAGCCTGTATCTGTTACTCAATTAAACATAAATTAGACCTGCAGGACTAATCAGCATAGACAAAATTGTTTTCAAAATTATAAATACCTAAAATGCTATGTATGTATAATTTCTGAATGCAAAAATATCATTATGAGTTTCATTCTCTTAAATTACTGTACTTAATTCTAAGTCTTACCACGATAAGATAAGTTTACTGTTAAGGAAGTGTTTATTTATGATAGGCAATGTTGGGAAATACCTAGTCTACTCCTTGAGCTCTTGAACCCGGATACTGAATGCAACAAAATTCTCGGCAGTGACCCTAACAGCACATGCTGAATCCTGTTATTTATGGTCACTCTACCAGACTCTCCACACAGGCTGTCTCCCAGCCTTTTCAAGCATAGGGGAGGCACCATCCTGAGCCAGAGTCATACTTAAAATTGTCTATCTTTTCCACCTACTCATGAAAATCTGCCACCCTCGCCCAGGCTGTCATGCCACTTGACAGAATTTCATTATTCTTTAGCTCTGAAGATATTTAAATATATTTCCTTCTATGTATGAAGACTCTCTGAACTTGATGTTATCCTGTACTTTTTTTTATATATATTTCCTATTCGATACAACTCCTCAGTTTTTACAGATATTAAGGTGATAGTCTAATGAATGCTAGGTCACTTTTAAAGGTAATTCCAGCTAACAGCTCGGAGATGAGATGTCAATATTTCTTAGCCTTCACTGCTTTAAAGCAGGGAGAATATTGTTCACTGTGTGTGTATGTGCTGTGGGAGGAATTACTATGACTAACATGAAATGTTAAAAAGTTAAGAAAATCTCTCTTACCTGGTTACCCTCATGAATATGGGCTGTTCTGCCTGTTTTCAAATGTCCCAAGGGGGGGTTAAAGAGTTTAAGTAAGAAGCTTAGGATGGAATGCAAATAGTTCTTACTTGAGGATTTGTGTCTTAAGCTGAAATACATACAGGTTCCAAAACATACAGACATAAGCTTGCCTAAGCAAACAAAGGGTTTAGCAATTTAAAATGGAACTCTCTCCTCTGATGAGAAACTGCCCCGGGTTCCTTTGCCTCTCAGATCGGGTATAAGTTAATTAGCATCATGTTCAAATAAAATCATTTCTCTTGAGCATAATTTGCTATGCAGTGATGCCATCATACTGTCCAACAAAACCTTTGGGTGACCTGTTTTCTGTTCCCCCAAATATGTTTAACTTCCATATCTATGTTTAACTACCCTACCTTCCTGCTCCTTGCAGCCTGCCTTCTGGAGATTCTTTAAGGCTCAGTTCAAAAATCTTTCTTTTCGACTGTTTCATCCTGCTCTTCTCTGCCTGTGAACTCACACAGTACTAAGTCCAGAGTAACTTCAGATCATATTCCATCCAGTCCTGTAGTTATCTTTTTTAAAACACTTTATTTATTAGAGATTGAGAGAGCGAGAGAGAGCAAGCAAGAGAGAGAGAAAGCACAAGCAGGGGGAGCAGCAGAGTCTGGAGAAATAGGCTTTCCGCTGCGCAGGGAGCCCAATGTGGGACTCCATCCCAGGTTCCTGGGATCATGACCTGAGCTGAAGGCAGACGCTTAACCGACCACGCCACCCAGGGACCCCAGCTGTAGTTATCTTTATACAGCAATTCTTCCTTCTTAGTATTTTACAATCTCCTAAAGACAATCATACTTCTTTTTGTGTCTGTGTTTAAAAACATGGACAGGGGCGCCTGGGTGGCTCAGTTGGTTGAGTGACTGCTTTCGGCTCAGGTCATGATCCCGGAGACCCAGGATCGAGTCCCGCATCGGGCTCCCTGCTCGGCAGGAAGCCTGCTTCTCCCTCTCTCACTCCTCCTGCTTGTGTTCCCTCTCTCAGCTGTGTTTCTGTCAAATAAATAAATAAATATTTAAAAAAAAACATGGACATTTATTATCATAAAATAAATTTAATAAAAAAGCATTATATTTAAAGATAATTTAATACACATGCATGTTAAAATAAACAAATTATGATTCTTTTGAGAGCAAACAAGTGGTTACCCAAAGGAGAAACAAGACCTCCTTAAATAGTTATAATAAAATCTATCCCTGAAAAGTTAGAAGGTATTACACAAAAGTATTTATATTGTTTTGTTCTGCTCCTCATGCTTGCTTTTAAAGAATTAGAATTTAAACAGATTGTGAAAAAATCAATTACAAATAAATATAAAAATATACTGTATAAGATATTTATTGAAGACACGATTACCATTATATAAATGCCAGAACGTGAGACTATAAATAAAGTAGCATGTCAAAGGACTTTGTTTTTTCAATTTTAGAAAAGGGGAATTTTCTGAAGACAAATGTTTGAAGTTACAGTACAAGGACTTCACTAGTTTCACATGCTGGTATCATCCACAGACTGTGATGAAATGGAAGCCACTCTTTTTAGGACAAAATGCTTTCTAATAGAAAAAGTACAAATTGGGCTTTCTGAATCACAGAAGTTCTGAAACAGGTAAGTTGACCCAAAAAAAACAATGTTAAATTAAGAAAAGCAGAAGTTGTATTTCTGGGGTTTCTTTTTTGTGCAGCTATGCTTAGTCTAGGTAAGTCTTCCACAGACATGGGTTTTGTGGCATCCAGTTGGTTCTAGTCCTTTGTGAGCCCCGAGAAAGATGACACAGCTTCCATGAAACAGCTTTCCTCCATCTCTTCCATTGGGTGGTGATGAGCCTTGTTCTTGTGGAACCTCCTGAATCTCTCAGTTCCACGAAGGTAGGCTTCATGTGTGGGTTATTTGCTGGAGCTAACAATGGGAATGGCTCACAGGAGGTACCGAACACAGCCTGGTTTTCCAGTCTTCTTGATTCCAGGAGACAAAACATAGAGAAGGTTTCAATCATTCAATACGTCTGTGAAGGTCTGAGACCAGTCCATGTCTTCTAACCATAAAGGCACGGGCAAGGCATAGACTATAGAGTCAGCCTGATAAGTTGGTGATCTTTACTAAAGGCATCTGAAAACATCTGATCCAGCCTTCGGTTAGGAATGTTAATATCTGCCAGTGTATGTAGAGGTGTTAGGCTTGGCACAAGGTAAGGCACTTAAGGAAAAGGAACTAAATTCATGCACAAGGTAAGGCACTTAAGGAAAAGGAACTAAATTCATTAAAGTCCATTGTAAGGGACTCTTCAAGCCCTTGCAGAGCTTCTTAGGTTCAACAGCAAATTTGTCACAGTGGTGGTCATTGCATCCAAGGGCTTCTGGTGCCACTTTTCAAAAAGCCCTGGCACTTGAAGTAACCAGACCCTTTGGCTTTATCCTTGTACCCAGCTCTCCAGAATTCACCATGAGGTCAGTCTTGCTAATGACGTCAAATAAAGATTAGTTGTCAGTGGGCAACACACATTCTGCTTGCTCATTAAGCCCCTTCATTGCCAAGATGCTACTATAAGGCAAGGTTATGACATCATCCTCTTCAGAAGGATACATTGAAGTCATGAAACTATGTAGTTCTGGGAACTCACCCTCAAGCACTGTTAAGAAAAATGTGCCAAGTCTAGATCCTGTTCCTCCTCCCAGGGAATGTATAATAATAATAAAAAAAAACCAAAACACTGCAAACAATCACAGGGCTCTGCCAAATTTTTGAGGTTCTCTAAAATCTGTTCTTCATAAAGCCTGCCAAACTTTGTGACCCACAGCCCAGTTATTCCATGAGCCAGAAATATCGGTAAGGAGCTGCTTGCTCTCAATGGGCCCTGCAGAATTTCATTTACTGCTCCTTCCTCGATGTCAATCAAGACAGCTGGTGCTTTTTTTTTTTTAATTTCGTTTATTTATTTGACAAAGAGAAACACAGCTAGAGAGGGAACACAAGCAGGGGGAGTGAGAGAGGGAGAAGCAGGCTTCCTGCGGAGCAGGGAGCCTGATGCAGGACTTGATCCCGGAACTCTGGGATCATGACCTGAGCCAAAGGCAGACACTTAACGACAGAGCCACCCAGGCGCCCTGTAGACAGCAGGTGCTTTCAGAGCGCAAACTTCCCCTTAGAAATCCTGCCACTATCAACAACAACTCTGATATCCACATTTTTAAAGAAGCTGTTTATTGCCTCATTATAAATTCCTTTCCAGTTGGCCTCGGCATGTTCCCTTAGTGCCAGATCCCAGAGGCAGCTGCCCAGCTGGTTTCCACACTGGCCAACCAGTACTACCTCCACCGGGACTTGATGTGGTGTGTGGGATCAGGGCACTGGGGAGCCTGCACCTGCTTTCCTTCTCCCAGCCGGGCCCAGCCCCCCAGCATACTTCTTTTGTCTCCACTGTAATTCCTAAAGAATCCTGCTCCACTTGTAGCATTGGAAAGTGAACTACAGGAACAGCACACAGAAAGAAAAATCAATGGAAGATATTATTTAGAGAAAATACATCTTAAAAGTTTGTGTGTAGGTGAGGACTCAGAGACCAAAGAGTCTGTGATTTGTCTGAGCTCATGCAGTCAGTTAGTGGCTGAGCCCATGAGGGGATAGAAGTCTTCGAACACCAAAAATTGAGGCTCTTTCCACTGTAGAGGTGATACTTCTGCATGGTGAATAGTTCAGTTCCTTCTTAGATGGATCTGCCTCATTCTAAAGACCGTCTGCCTCCATCCTGGCTCCCCACACAGCTTCTGGTCAGACATCATCTTGGTCAGTGTGGGCTGTTGTAACAGGACACCATAGACGACGTGCAGTGAACAACAAACATTTATTTCTTACAGTTCTAGAAGGTGGGAAGTCCAAGATCAAGGTACCAGCAGGTGTGTGCTTAAGATTGAAAGAGGAGAGAATTGGTCGATTATGGGTCAATTATGGGTCAGTTGAGAGGCATAGTGCAGGAACTAGTTTAATTTTCTTCGTTCCTTTCCAAAAAGCCTCATTCAGGTGAAAGGCAGACCCCAAATTTACAGTAAATAAAAAAAGAGCCTCAGCCAAAAAACACTAGTCCCACGTGAATACTAGTCCTGAAAACCAGAGAAGGCCTTTCTGGTTTGCAGACGGTCTTGTACCCTCATGTGCAGAGACAGATTATCTCCCTCGGGTACCTTCTTTATAAGGGAATTCATTCTAGCATGAGGACCCCTCTCTGATTTTCTGATTACCTCCCAAACGTCCATTTCAAATACAATCACATTGGGGATTAGACTGGATGAAAAGTACTGAGTACACTGTAAAATAAACAGGAAAAAAAAAAAAAAAAAGCAATGATGCTTCCCTCTAGTGGCAGAGAGTGGCAACACAACTCATAAGACAAAGTACCAGGTTCACATCCTAAAAGAACATGTCAGACCACAAACATTGTTAGAGGTTGAGTTCGGGCTATTTTTTAAAACCTTAATTTTTAAAACTTAAACATTTTTAAAAAGCTATTACATCCATGACCATAACTTGCACTTAAGTTTAACATCAATTTTAAGTGTAATGTTTTAAAAATAAGGCATATATTTGAACTGGAAAATGTATGCTGAACATAATATGGCAAATGCCAGGGATGAAAATATTGTCTCTCCCCAGCTATATTACCGGCTATAAAATATAATCATCTTATTGAGAAACCTGTTGATAACTTGGCTTGGTTAATATATTTATGTTGTTTTATGGCCCCACGCAGTTTGGCAAGTTTCCTTAACTGGTCTTTTTGTCATTCATTCCAACATTCCTCAGGTTGGAATGTAGAGTAAACACTCATGGAGTAAATCTTTTACCAACTAGTGACTTCTGCATTATTATCTTTAATGTGTTTAAACATCTTATATGCCTGTTCTCTAACTAGAACACAAATTCCTTGAGTATCAAATACTATTATTAAAATTTCTGGGGATTAAGGCTGCTATCTGGAAAATACACGGTCTGTTGCAAAGTGGCTCCTGTACTATTAAGAGTTCTCCAGAAACGAAACCAAAAAAAGATATATAGGCCAATTAATTTAATGATTAATTAATAATCACTAGTTAAATATTAATAAAATAATTATACGAAATGGAGAGATTTCGGATCCAGCATACTATCTTATCAAGATAAAAATAGTGGGATTTGAGCACTTGAGTGGGTCAGTCAGTTAAGCATCTACCTTGGGCTCAGGTCATGAGCTCGGGGTCCTGGGAATGAGTCCCACATCCGGCTCCCTGCTCAGTAGGGAGTCTGCTTTTCTTTCACCCTCTGCCCCCTCCCTTCATACTATTTTTAGAAGGACTAGTGTTCACATGGGACTAGTATTTTTTGACTGAGACTCTTTTTTATTGACGACACATTTTCAGTCTGCTTTTCACCTGAATGAGGCTTTTAGGAAAGTAAAGAAGAAAATTAAACTACTTTCTATGCTATACGTCTCAACCGACCCATAATTGACCAATTCTCTCCTCTTTCCATCTCAACGACACACCTGTGGTTATCAGCTCAGATTTTGGGGATATAAAAAAGAAGGAATAAAAAAAGAAAATGGGAAAAGAAGAATGAGGGAACTAGCAGAAGAGATGAAGAGAGGAATTGAAATTCTTTGGAGCAAGATGCAGAAGTAAACTTCAAACTAGAAAGAATTGGAGAGTTCTTTTCTTTCATTTTCTGGAGCACAGAGAGATTAGTTCAGAGTTAAATGTCAGAGTCCAGCATCTTCTGTTGGATACATTGGATACATTTGTATGTTGGATACATTTTGGTTTCACAGGCAACAAACTTCTGCTAGTGTTAAGTGAATTACTTTCACAAGATGATGCTGGTTTTTCCTCTATGGAGCAATCAGCCCTCAAGACCCTCAAGAGCCTCAAGATCTAGAACACCTGGGTGTGGACAGCATTGGAGGCACCTGAAGAACAAAGGCATCTAGAGGAGGGGAAAGTGGAAAGGCACAAAGAAAGGTCAGGGACCTGGTGACTTCCCCTTGGCCCAGGAAAGCGTTTTCGATACCTTTCTCCCTGCCTGTAGGGACGACCACATAGAAACAGAGATGGGTAGGGTTGTACAGATAAACAGGGGAACTCAAGGGTTTCTCTTTTAGCAATGGCTCTGAATTTTCACTAATGAAGGGCTGGCAAATGCGATTGGGAGAGTTTCCAGTAGAGAAACTCAGGCTCATCTCTAAGGAATAACAGGTGGGGAACTTGAGAGCGGCCTTTGTCACTAGTGTGTGGGAGGTAAGGTGAGCAGCTTTCTGTGTAACTAGCTCTCTATTGGGGTCACAGTCCAGATGGTAGGGAAAGAAAAGAGATTTCAGACCTTGATGCTTCTGGATATAAGCTCATTAAGAATCTAGTTAAATAAATGAATAAGATAAAATGAAGAATAGTGGTTTTACAGATGAGAGAAATATAGGCTCTTTGTGAGTTTGAGCAAGCTTATCTGAAAGTCTGGCAAGATTTCCATAAACATTAACAAAGGAATGCCCTAGGACACAAAAAGGCCATTTACTCTCTTGCCGTGTGCAGGTTTACTGCAAACTTGATTCACTTCCTTTGGGAAAATTATTCTTAAGCAGTGATTATAAACTTCAGCGGGCATGAAGTTGGAGGAGTAGTTAGAATAGATTGCTGGCTCCATGCCCAGAGTTTCAGATTCAGTAATTTCCTATTTTATTTAATGGGATATAATGTTAGAACATTATTTTGATGCTCAAATTGCCAGATGTATTGGAAGAAAGCTGCCTCCCTTTGGGGGCAAAGAAAACGGAACTAGACACTTGATTCTCAGTTGTTGTTTTTTTTTTAATTTAAATTCAATTAGCTGACATATAGTAGTACATCATTAGTTTTTGATGTAGTGTTCAATGACTCATTAGTTGTGCGTAACACCCAGTGTTCATCATATTATATGCTTTCCTTAGTAGCCTTCACCTGGTTATCCCATCCCCCAACCCACCTCCCTTTTTGCAACCCTCAGTTTGTTTCCTGGAGTCAAGAGTCTCTCATGGGCTGTCTCCTTGTCTGATTTCTTCTCATTCATTTTTACCTCCCTTCCCCTAGGATCCTCCGCACTATTCCTTATATTCCACATATGAGTGAAACCATATGATAATATCTTTCTCTGATTGACTTATTTCACTCAGCATAACACCCTCCAGTTCTATTCATACTGATGTAAATAGTGGGTATTCACCCTTTCAGATGGCTGAGTAATATTCCATTTGTATACAGGAACCACATCTCGGCTCCTTCCACAGTTTGACATCTCAGGCATCTCAGCTCCTTCCACAGTTTGGCTATTATGGACATTGCTGCTATGAGCATTGTGGTGCATGTGGCCCTTCTATTCACTACATCTCTATCCTTGGGGTAAACACCCAGTGGTGCAATTGCTGAGTGGTAGGGTAGCTCTATTTTTAACTTCCTGAGGATCCTCCACACTGTTTTCCAAAGTGGCTGCACCAACTTGCATTCCCACCAATAGTGTAAGAGGGTTCTCCTTTCTCCACATCCTCGCCAACATTTGTCCTCACTTGTTAATTTTAGCCATTCTAACTGATGTGAGGTGCTATCTTACTGTGGTTTTGATTTGTATTTCCCTGATGGCAGTGATGTGGATCATTTTTTCATGTGTCTGTTGGCCATTTGGATGTCTTCTTTGGAGAAGTGTCTGTTCATTTCTTCTGCCCATTTCTTTACTGGATTATTTGTTTTTTGGGTGTTGAGTTTGAGAAGTTCTTTACAGATATTTGATACTAGCCCTTTATCTGTAGTGTCATTTGCAAATATCTTCTCCCATTCCATAGGTTGCCTTTTAGTTTTGTTGACTATTTCCTCAGTTTTATCCAGTTCTCGTGTGGAGTGAAAAACTTTGGCCTTCAGTGTAGGCATTCCCCTCCCCTTGCTGTATTTCTAATTATTTCCAGAGTCCCCGAAAGGGGAGATGGGACTATCCCTCACACAGAGAGTGCCGAGGGAGAGGTAGGGAGCTCCTGTGTTAACCTAGAACCCCCAGGTTCTGATAGAGCAGAGGAAAGACTGCAGTCCTACCACTGAGGGCTTGGTGCTTGGCTTGCTAGAGTAAGTACTGTACTGGTCGGCTGGCTTGCCTTCCTCCCCTGCTGACTGAGATACCTTCATTCCAAAAAGCGGGCTGCTCACGCATGTGCAATATGCTACAGGAGCTGGTCTGTAGCCAAAGATCACTGCGCAACAGCCCTGTTCCAAACCTTTGCGCGTTAGCCCTGAGCACGTACCAGCTACACTGGAATCACTGCTGCTTCTATCCACTGATGGGAAAGGAAGGAAAAACAGCCCAAAGCAGCAGCTTTTGCTCTCTTTCTAAAGGCAGACTTCTAGCTGATTTTTTCCCTTGTTTTAAAATTTTTTTAATTTATTTTATTTTATGTTTTCAGTGTTCCAAGATTCATTGTTTATGCCCCACACCCAGTGCTCTATGCAATAGGTGCCCTCAATACCCAGCACCAGGCTCACCCTTCCCCTCTCCCCCTCTCCACCAAGACCCTCAGTTTGTTCCTGAGTCCAAAGTCTCTCATGTTTTGTCTCCCTCCTCGATTCACCCCACTTCCCGTTTCCTTTCCTTCTCTTACGGTCCTCTCTATTACTCCTTATGCTCCTCAAGTAAGTGAAACCATATGGTACTTGACTTTCTCTGCTTGGCTCATTTCATTCCGTTAACATCTAGTACTATATTTGTTTCAGGTTTACGATATGTGTGCTTAAGATTAATGGGATGTCACTATTTCAGGGCTCATGAATGGCCAGAACTAGAGAATACGTGTGTGTTAATGTATGATATATATCATAAACATGCACACATATACATTTGTATATATATACACGGTTTTGCATCTATTTATTTTTGTGCAAAATGTGTTTATTAAATATATTGAATATATATATTATTATTAATATATATAGAAAACCATGAGTTTGTATTGATACATACATCCATTTCCAATCCAACACTGTAAGTTACTATTTTTATAAGTCACAATGGAAGTTATTTAGTTCAAATATTAGAAATAAAAAGTAATATCACACCCCTTCCTTCCCTTGAAACACTTGAATTTGTTGCAGTCATCAGTTTTCCTCTTTCGGGTAAGAAGCTTATGAATGTATTCGTGCATTTATCTGATAGTCATTTCCCTTTAAAGGATATTTCTTCCTTCAGAATTATCCCCCTGTAGCTTTTCTTTCTCCATGTTTCTGATGACCTGTTTTGAAATTCTTATGGAATTCAAGTTTTGCTCCTTTCCAAATTAGTAATTCCCTTCTCTTAGAGTAAGGAACTTGACCCTCATTATTCTTATATGTTTACCTATTGCATTTATCATCCTGTTTGTAACTAATCTCTGATCTTCAGCCACACCCTACCTGTATGTGGACATTCTTCTTTCTTTGCCTGGGGTCTGACTCTTTATTCTAGATTGCCACTCTATGCGGACACCCTCTTCACTTAACTGTGGCTGAATTCTCATACCAACCAGCCCGTTCACGCAGATGCCCTGGGAGCCTTCTTGGTCTCTAAAGGAATGCCCTCCTCTCCCTGCTCTGGCTTTGATTTCCAGCAATTGGACTGTCTCTTGCTTAAAGGCAATCCTCATTCCTTGGCTGTGAGGCTGTCCGTCCCCATCACATGGATGCCTTACTCATTCTGCTTGGAATCCGACATCTCATACCAGGCTCTCTCGCACCATTTGCCCTCCCCTGTTGGTCATCTGCTCTGGTCTATTGCTCATCTCTACTCCCGCTATAGACACCCGCCTTATTCCTCTTCAACTAATGACTTTAGGACTGAAATATTCAGGAAAGAAAGGCCTCAACTAGGTTGTTTAAAATATGAAGAAATGGAGGTTCAGATGCTTATGTGGCTAGTCCAGGGTCACCGAGCAAATAAAAGACATAAGCTGTATGAGGGCAGGGACCTTGCCTCTCTTGTTCATTCTGTCATCCTCAGCACCGAGTGCAATATCTGCATTGAGTAGGACAAATGAATTATCCTGTTTAGTTCTTTTCCTTTTCCTGTTCCTTTTTGTGATCTTGATATATGTGTGTGGGTATAAAATTGATGTCTACATATTTGTCTATAACCAATAGAAATTGATGCCCTTATATAAATGTCAACATCTCAATATCTGTGCCTAGGAATTTCTTCTATTCCATAAATCCCTAGAGTTCCTAGCTGGATAGTTAGCTTATATAAATGAAAATATATAAGTATGAAGAAGCTACAGTCATTGTAACATCCAGGATTCCAGCACTTCCATCAAGTGTGGGAGAGAAAATGTCTGAGAACCACCAAAGTCAGTTTTTCAGTCACCAGACTGCAGCCCCTTCAAAATATTTGAAATATAACAATGGAAAAATACCATCACCATATGGCAAACATGGGCTCCACACTCAGTTCCTTTAATCATTCTTCTAAATTAAGTAGGATCTTTCTGCAGATAATCATGCAGAGTAAGGTCTCCAAAGCACATTCTGAAAGATCGCTATCTCTGCGAAATTCTGGAGTAGAGAATTCTGTGGTCAACACTGGGAGTTCGACAGTTCACAGTGTATGTGAGCATATTAAACGCTTTAAGAGGGATGCCTGGGTGGTTCAGTCCGCTGGGCGTAAGCCTTCAGCTCAAGTCATAGTTCCAGGGTCTTGGGATTGAGTCCTATGTTGGACTCGCTGCTCAGCAAAGATTTTGCTTCTCCTTACCCATGCCTCCCCCCACCTCTGCTGCTCATGCTTGTGTTCCCTCTCTCTCACTTTGAAAAAAATAAATTTTTTTTTAAAAAAATAAAGGCTCTAAGAAATTCTAGAGTTGAAGAAAATTATTACCTTTATGTAACTATTACCTTTATGTCACTCAAATTTCATTAACCAGAAAGCTCCTATTTAGAAAAATACCTTCCCAAGTCTCATTTCCTCACTCATACAATGGGCAAAAATACCCATTACAGAATAAATGAGATAATGATACATAAAGTGCATAGCACGGTACTTGGTATATTCAAGGCACTTCGTAAATGCTACTTCCTTTTCTTAGACATTCATTTAAAATGATCCCTTTTAGGGTGCCTGGGTGGCTCAGTGGGTTAAGCCTCTACCTTCTGCTCAGGTCATGATCTCAGGGTCTTGGGATTGAGGCCCACATCAGGCTCTCTGCTTAGCAGGGAGCCTGCTTCCTCCTCTCTCTCTGCCTGCCTCTCTGCCTACTTGTGATCTCTCTGTCAAATAAATAAAATCCTTTAAAAAATGATCCCTTTTATTATTGAAAGAATAATAGATATATTCATTATTATTATAATTGAAAAATATTAAATGCAAAAGTTAAAAGCTTCAAATCATAAAGGGTGTAAAGTTAAAAATGTGTTTCTTAGATCTCTCAGATTCCCAAGAGGAAATTATTTTTAATATACCAGTCCCGACATTTTCTGTGTGTATACATGCTGAGAGCTCAGAAAGAGATTTCTAAAAATCTACTCACAGCAAATGAAACAGTGGGTTCACATTCATTTATGTTGTGCTGCAGCACTACCTCGAAGTTCTTCCATGTTGGGGTACGTCGATGTGTTTTTCTGAACTCCTTGGATGGGGCAAAGGTTAGAGCCTATGTTCGTGTCCCATAAAGGTGTATTTTGATAAAGTGAGTGTTAGAATAGGGGAAATAGTTGTTTTGGGCGTTGAAAACGTCAATTTAAATGCGTCCTCTTTTGTAAAACCTTTATTAATCCACCAGGAACAGGACTCTGATTGAGGTGAATATTCATTCTTCCATTCTTTCAGTTAGTGATGGAGCAGGGATGGGGGGAAAGAACACGGGAGCCTGGGCAGGGGAGGGTCAGAGCTGCAGCTGCCGAGAGACCCACTGACATTGATCTAGATGCCAGGTAGATGCCAGGACTGCTGCACCAAAGCCAACCGAGTGGCTTAAGCAACAAAAATTGATTGTCTCACAGTTCTGGAGGCTAGAAGTCCAAAAGTAAGGTGCCAGCAGTGTTGGTTCCTTCTGAGGGCTCAGAGGGAAGGCTCTGTCCCGTACCTCTCTTCTTGGCTTGTGGACAGCCATCTTCCTCCTGTGTATCTTCCTAAATTCTTGTCTCTATGCATATCTCTGCAAATTTGCTCTTTAAGAACACCAGTTTCATTGATCTAGAGTTCATTCCATGCCCTCATTTAAACTTGCTTACCTCTGTGATGACCCTCTGTCCAAATAAGTCACCTTCTGAGGTACTACGGATTAGAACTTCAACATAGGAATTTTAGGGAGGTGCAATTCAGCCCCCAAGAGGTGGGTTGTGGTACTGCGATTTCGCGCTTTTCAAAATCCACCCTTGGTTAGGAAAGCCCACTGCAGCTTTCACAATGTGAGCTCCTTTAAAAAAGTGCAAGGACTGGAAGTGTGTGTGTGTGTGTGTGTGTGTGTGTGTGTGTGGTGTGTGTGTGTGTGTCACTGCTTAAACCCCTTGTTGACAAGAGGGGGTTTGTGTGGCCTAAAGCATCTGTTAGTCTACCTCTGCTAGATTCCCCTAAAACCAAAGTGTAAGAAGGTGACTTCGTTTCCTTTTTTTTAATTTTTTTGCTCCCTTCTCTTCTCTACCTTCTTGCTTATCTGAACATTTATACTTTGACCCTGTTAACTATTCCCTCCCTTTCTTCTTTATAACCCTGTTATCTTCTCTTCCCATAATTCCATCCCTTTTTCATGTTCTCATTCAGTGAAGGATGAGGAAATAACAGTGAGAGCATGTACCTTTCATTAGATGATTCAAACTGCATCCTGCCTGATTAACCTAAAAAGTCCTAAGAAATGAGGACTTCTGCCTGATAGATCACTGAAAGGAGGAATTATTTTTATTTTTTTTTAGAGTAGTTTCTGATTAAGCTTCTTGGCTCAAGAAGAGAGACGCTAGTTGTGTTTTACTAGGAGTGGCTTTGTGGCTTGGCTGCCCCATGGCGTCCTGCCGGGCGTGTGAGCTCAGGGTGCTGCTGGCTGCTGCGTGTGGGCTGTTGACGACCGTCGTTTGGGGACTAGGCATTTGGGTGACTGTGATCAAGATCCGGAGAGGTAATATTGTTTATGTTTAAGTATGTTATGTTTATCTTTAACTTGCTACGTTCAACTCAAGTCAAGAGAAGGTACTGAGCCTCTGTCCCTGACACCTAACACACCAGGAATCTGAATAGTCATGTCTGGGCTGAGGCTGTCCCCCAAGGTGTCATGTGTGAAATACAACAGGCAAGGGTCAGTGGATGGCTAGCCTATGGTTGCACAGACACGAATATGAATATGTGGGGGGAGGCAGGGTGATGAATTATCTACTTACATTAGCTTCTTCTTGCTCTTTTAGTTGGATAACAGCTTAATTAAAATCTTCGGGAACACGTTTGGGTTTGTTTAGCTAAATTCAAGAAAGATAAATAATTATGGACATACACAGACATATGCACATAATCAAACATGAGCAGAATGGAATTTCACCTCAAGAAGGAAGTTTAGGGATGTTCTCACTAGGATTAGTAAATAAAATCTTATGGTTTGTGCACAAGGTTCTCACTTTCCAAGTGTTAAAAACTACTCAAAAATGAAGATGACTTAGAAAATGATTTTTCTAGTTGTTCAACAAATATTTGTTAGCAAATGGCTGTGTGCTAGAGCTGATGCTGGAAGGTGGGAAGGGGAGAAACGGTGTGTAAAAAAATGATAGTGAAACTCCCGCAGCAACTCACAGCCAAGAATTTCTGTAACCCCAGGGCTGGTTCCCTTGGGCTGCACAGGTTCTCCAGAAAGGGATTCAAAGCTGGGTGTGCTGAGTATTCCCTTTTATAATGAACAGACAAATTCTAATAAAACTGAATAAATAAGGGTAAATAAAACACATCAACAGAGCAGAAGGAGGGGTGATCTGCCCTCTGAGAAGGTAACTGGGGGGGCTAGAAGGTTAGGGGAGCTGGCAGAAGCACCAGGCAGAGCTGCAAAGATCCACTGTGGGGGACAAAAGAAATCAAATATATTAGTTGTAGATGGAGGATATGATCGTCCTTCCCTCCCCCAACCCCTCAGAATTCATTTAGAAAATATTGTACTAACAGGACTTGGATAAGTAGCATGAGAAAATTTGCCAGAACAAAAACAATAAAATTTAAACTTGAGAAAATGTGTTTTTATTTATTTTGTTTGTTTATTTGTTGACTTAAGTTTTGCTTAAAGTCAAAAAAATTATGAACTGTTAGTTTCACCCTATTAAGGATGCTAAATTTGTAAGACTTTATGTAAAGAGTATACTTTTAAGGAATCTTCCTTTCCTTTCTCTCTCCCTCTTTCCTTCTTCCCATTATATGACATCTACTTTAAAAGGGAAATTTGTGGTGAGTTATAAAGGACACAGGTACAATAGAACCATTAAAACAAGGACCAATGTATTAAACACTATAAGGAAGAAAACAGAAGGAGTTGCTGAAAACAAATACAAAACATAATCCCTGAACTTCCTGAGGGCTAAGACCCCAAATGAAGCATAATAAGCAACAAGAACCCCTTGTTTAACAGTAAAAGCATGTCAGCTCCTCAAAAAAAGAGACAAATGTGTTCTTGCTCTGAATTTTTCTTGAAAAACGTTTTGATTGTAATTGACATATAATGTTACATTATTACATTAGCTTCAGGTCTACAAATGATTTGACAAGTTTATGATTTATGCTTATCTCATTTAATCCTAATAACTCCCTTTGAGGCAGTTATTATTATATCCATGATACTGATGGGGAAACTCGGGTTCAGAAAATGTTGTTAAGGTTAAGGTTAGTTAGCTAGAGAGTGTTGGGTCTGGATTTAAATCTAGATTATTCTGACTTTAGTTTCTCTCCTCTCCTGCATGTGCTGCCTTCCTAGAGGGAAGACAAGAGTAATTCAATCAATTAATTCATCTCTCTCTCTCTTTTTTTTTTTTTTGAGGCAACTTTGCCCCAAAACCCTAATTCACAAAGATAAGTAGTAATCAGTAGAATGTTTTGCTAGGCAAGATTAGGCATTTTGGTAAGTCATGTTGTTGTCTTCAAGTCAATGAGATCTACATTATTAATGTTGCTTATAGGATGTAAATTAGTATGTTCATTTTTAAAGTTTTCTGAGTCTTCAAATGGTGTTTACAGACTTTTGAAGTAACTTCTATAGCTTTGCCACATTCTTCTAGGTCTTGCCAAAGTACTTCCTTCAGCTTCACAAAGTTGTATGTCTGCCATTGAATTTCTCGTCTAGAACAGCAAAAGAAACTACATTCAGACTGCATTGCCTGAAAAACTGCTCATGTTCTAATAGCTTTCCTCCTGTGACTGCCTTTAATGGAAAGACTTCTCACATTCGCATAAGCCCCAACATCTACCGGTCATCAAACAAGCCACAGATTAACTTAACTCTAATTATTCTAATTATTCATTTTTTAAAATGAATCATCAGTTTAAATATCAAACAAGTGCTTCAGGACATAGCCTCTAGAATGCCAGTGATTTTCTGTGTAGTATAGAAAGACTTTTATTCTCCTACTGCTTAATAAGGTTTCTTGTGAAAGGTCATGGTTTAAAGCCCTAGTCCAGATGAAGTTGATAGCATTTCATGGAGGTAGACACAACTTCTTTCAGAATTGCTAGAATAGTCTTTGGCATTTTATGCCACTGATGAAAACATTAATAATGATTTTTTTTAAACCAAAGTATCACAATGAGATACATTGTTAAGTGTAATACTTTCTCCATCTAGGTTTTCAGAAAGAAGTTTTCCTATGCTTATGAAGTTTTGTTTGGTAAAGAAATTTTTCAATTTTATTTATTTATTTATTTTTTTAAAGATTTTATTTATGTGACAGAAAGAAACACAGCCAGAGAGGGAACACAAGCAGGGGGAGTGAGAGAGGGAGAAGCAGGCTTCCTGCCGAGCAGAGAGCCCGATGTGGGACTCGATCACAAGTCTCCGGGATCATGACCTGAGCCAAAGGCAGTCGCTTAACCAACTGAGCCACCCAGGCGCCACCTAAAGAAATTTTTCAAAACTATTGATGACTCTTCCAATTTCCAAAAAGAGCTCAAGACTTGGAGTTCTTTTATGATGATGTCAGTTTATTGGAACACTCTTCATCCAAAGATTCACTTGGCTGTCTCTTTAATGATTTAGGACTTAGGTTAAATGTCACCTCCTTAGAGAGACATTTTCTATTCACTCAGTCTAAGGTTGTCATTCTATTTGCTCACGGCTTTTATCATCTGATAATCTCTCACTTATTTGTTTGCTGACTGCCTCCCCATTTCTAGAATGAAAGCCCCAGGAAAGCAGTGAACTGACTTATTAATCTGCCTTCCCTGCACCTGGAAGTGTACTTGGAATATAGCTGCCAACACATAGCTGATGAGCAAATGAAAGAAGCACATACAAACCAGAAACTGGGCTAAACATTGTCAAATAGTTGCATTCAGAAGTAAAAGAATATAGCTATGGATCCCTTGCAATTTTCATCAAAATATTAAGATAAATGTTATAATGGATTGTTTTCAGCAATTAAGCAACCACCACTTTAGTTTTCTTCCTCTGCAACACTCTAACCATTTCTAGAACTTGGGCTTCATGAAGATCTCTCAAGTCGTGTATGGCCTCTTTTGTTTGGCCGTGTGATTAGCAATCTTGTATGATGCATTCATGTTGGAGCAAATCAAAGTTTTGCCAGACCTTTAATCTTTTCACATTAGGCATTTTATCAAATAATATGCACCTTATCTAATGTGTTTTCAGAATGGACAACAATAAGGTGTTCTATCTCTGCTGGATTTGTGTTCCCAGCAGCAGTGTAACCTTGTAATTCAAGAAGCAGCATGACTTTTTGGTCCAATCACACTTAATCAAAGTAAAATGAAATATAATTCAGTTTCATTGTACATCTTTCCCTTGACATTTTCTAACTTGAGCTAGGCCTGATGTAAACACAGACAGATGTCCATAATCATAATAAAAGGGAATGTTTTCTTAACTCTTAGGGAGAATATCTTCACCTTATAACATATTAACATTAATGATAATGCTATAGCTTGTATCTCTTTAGATATAATATTCCTCCTCTCTGGCATCCTGAGTGCCTTTCCCTACCCCTCCCCAGATGCTCTGACCTTCATTTCCTATTATAGGATGCACTTATATCTCAGGCTGACAAGAGACTTCAGTGGGTTGCAATATTCCCAAACCTCAAGGTCAAACTTCATAGCATTGAAATTCTTGCACAGTAGGAAATGCGGATTGTGGGGAAAGGTTAAGGAGAGTTTATTGATTCTCAGAAAATAATTTGTACACAGATGCTTGACTTTTGTTTTGTTCAATGACAGTACTTCCTCAAGAGGCAAACGTGGTAATAAATCAAACTCATGGGACTGCTCCTGGAGTGCAGGTTGCATTTGAGGGTTAAAAAAAGGGGGGTCCAGTTGGAAAAAGTTGGGTTTTAGACAGCTTTAGTGTTATTTAGCCTTAATCTCTATTCTACTCCTTTACCAGTCTCCCTTCTTACTTCCTCATATAAACACTCTCTAAATCAAGAAAATGATTACTATGAAAGGGAAGGGCGTTGTTTTGAAAAGAATAGGGGCGCCTGGGTGGCTCAGTTGGTTCAGCGACTGCCTTCGGCTCAGGTCATGGTCCTGGAGACCCGGGATCGAGTCCCATATCAGGCTCCCCGCTCGGCGGGAGGCCTGCTTCTCCCTCTCTCACTCCCCCTGCTTGTGTTCCCTCTCTGGCTGTTTCTCTCTGTCAAATAAATAAATTAAAAAAAAAAAGAAAAGAAAAGAATAAATTTTGTTACATAATTGGCTGAGGGACTTGAATTATTTTAACATCACTGATGTTTAAATTGCTGATCTCATTTTCAAAGTCACTTTCTTTCTTTTTTTGTAGTTTTTATTATTTACTTGACAGGGAGAGAGAGATCACAAGTAGGCAGAGAGGCAGGCAGAGAGAGGAGGAAGCAGGCTCCCTGCTGAGCAGAGAGCCTGATGTGATGCGGGGCTCAATCCGAGGACTCTGAGATCATGACTTGAGTAAAGGCAGAGGCTTAACCCACTGAACCGCCCAGGCTCCCCTCAAAGTCACTTTTTCTTATATTAAGAGGCTAGAACCTGGCTTAGTGGATTTTTCCTTGATTTCCAGGTGTTAGTTTCATTTAAAATTCTGAATACAACCACCAACCATAGATCTTTTGATAACATTCTTGAAGAACATCTAGTATAAAATATGCTGTACACATGGGAATTGGGGAGGAAAAAGTATAGGACTAGATAAAAAAGAGAAAGTTCTGGAGCCTGACTGCTTTGTTGAAACACCAATGTCACCACTTACTAACTGAGTAAATTTGAGCAAGTTATTCAACAATTCTGTGCTTCAGTTTTCCTATTATGGGAATAATAATATACGTACTTTACAGAGCTGTCATTAAATGATTGAATGAGGGCACCTGGGTGGCTCAGAGGGTTAAAGCCTCTGCCTTCAGCTTAGGTCATGATCTCAGGGTCCTGGGATCCAGGTCCACATGGGGCTCTCTGCTCAGCAGGGAGCCTGCTTCCTCCTCTCTCTCTGCCTGCCTCTCTGCCTACTTGTGATCTCTGTCTCTCTGTGAAATAAATAAATAAAATCTTTAAAAAAATGATTAAATGAGTTAATACAGTTACAGGTTTAGGATGACATCTAGGACACTATAAGCACGCAACAAATGTTAAATCCTTTTTGTTTTTTTTTAATTTATGGATTTTTAGATAATTTAGTGCATAGTTTTCTCCACTCCCTGATTATACCAATAGATGCCATTGACCTAGATTGAACCTTTGGATTGAAATTCAGCTTTTCAAACTGAAGGTTCAGCTGATTGATTTATTTAAAATTTTTTTAAAAGATTTATTTATTTTGGGCACCTGGGTGGCTCAGTGGGTTAAAGCCTCTGCCTTCTGCTTAGGCCATGATCTCAGGGTCCTGGGATCAAGGTCCACATGGGGCTCTCTGCTCAGCAGGGAGCCTGTTTCCTCCTCTCTCTCTGCCTGCCTCTCTGCCTACTTGTGATCTCTCTCTCAAAAAAAATAAATAAATCTTTTTTAAAAAGATTTATTTATTTATTTTTTTTGAGAGCTAGAGCAAGAGAAAGAGGGGGAGAGCTTGTGCACACAGGAGAAAGGGAGAGGGAAGGAAGAGGGGAAGCAGACTCCTCTTTCAGCACATGAAGTGTGGAGTCTGAGGCTGGGCTGGATCTCTCCACCCTGAGATCATGACCTGAGCTGACCTGAGCTGAAACCAAGAGTCAGGGGTTCCACGGAGTGATCCACCCAGGTGCCCCTCAACCTAGTACTTTAAAATAGAAACAGAAACACTTCTAAAAATTGCTGTATCTTCCTGCATTGAAAAAACATTTATACTATGCTACACCATCAGGGAAAATTTTTATTAAAATATGTAACCAGTTTACTGAAATATGTGACCAGGTAGCTATTTTTGAATAACTTCTATCTTAAGGAAAAATTAAATCTTATGCATTTTATTAGTCTAAAACTTTTAGTGTTCCTTTTCACAGCGGGATAAACTTTCCTAAACATTGTCTTCTATTTAAGAGGAATCTTCATCCTCATCCAAATGTTTCAAATTCCTGGTCTGGGACAAATGACAGATGCCAAGATGTTAAAACCCTGAGAATTGGAGCCAGACACTCGAGGCTTCTGATGGAATTTCTTTGACTAAGGAAAGATATTTTTATTCCTGCACTTAATTAAACTAGACTTCTCAAAACAGATTCTAATTCATCTAATTTAGGAGAGGAAATGAAATTCACGTTTTCCATTTGGAAGTTTTAATAATCTATGCTACTTTCTCAGGTAGCATGAAGTGTTTTACATATGTTCTGCATTTAATGATCCATGTTGTGTGGTAAAGACATTGAAAATAGGATTACTATTTCTGAAAATATTACTTAATATAATTTAAGAAAATGTAGGGAAATATTAATATTAACTGGTGTTATGAAAGAAAAATGCTATTATTAAACATATTCTAGCATATTAATCCCCAAGTAACTTGAAGCTGATGCTTACCCTCCCTGTTTCCCTGTAGGTAAAAGCAGCTCCGTTAGGAGAGGGCAGGAGCACTTGATGAGTAGTCAAGGGATCTGAGTTGACTCCACTCAGCTATCAATTAATTACTAGTCTGGAACAAGTCACTCTTTATATAGAAGGTACAGTTTATGTAGAATGGGGATGTTGGGGTAATGAATAGCTAATGTCATTTTTATGAGTTCATAGGTTTAAAAACTTCTTAAACAAGAGAAACAGAGCTCTTGATCTTTCAGAGTCTGATTTTCTGTACTTAAAATACAGAGGTTTAAAAATACCAATACTACCTTTTTTATATTTTGTGGGTGATTCAGGTATTTCAGGGGACAGGGTCTGATACGGCGACCAAAAGGTGTTAGAATTGTGATTATGGCAGAGGAGTGGTGGCTCAGCCTCAACCAAGATGCAAATGCCAAAGAGGCCAGGCAGCGAACATTTGTTGAGTACCATCTATACTTCTGTCATTGAACTGGACCTGGAGATAAAAGAAATGAAAAAATAAAGAAATCTGAAAAGAAAGTCAATTCTAAGGAAGGCTGTTTGACAGTAACGAAAAGAACAAAGTGATAGAATGGAAACAAAACAAAACAAAACAAAACAAAACAAAACAGGAGCAGACATCAACAAAACCAAGTGCTAGGGGCGCCTGGGTCGCTCAGTCCCTAAGTGTTCGCCTTCAGCTCAGGTCACAATCCCTGGGGTCCTGGAATCACTGGGGAGCCTGCTTCTCCCTCTGCCTGCTGGCCATCCTGCTTGTGCTCTCTCAGTCACTCTCTGACAAATAAATAAAATCTTAAAAGAAAAGAAAAGAAACCAAAAGCCAGTTTTTTTAAAAGCTGCATTTATTTATTCAGTTTTTTTATATTTTTAAATTAACATATAATGTATTATTTGTTTCAGGGGCACAGGTTTGGAAAAGATGAATTTAAATAGGTAAATTACTACTGAGATTTGTCAAGATAAAAAAGCATAATTAAGCAATATGTACAAAAATAAAGGGGGGAGTCACAACACAAGTAGGATAACAGACAAGATTTAAGGAAAATTCAGGTGGGAATGCAAACCCAGAGCCTGCGTCTCGCTTTCTAGGCTTTGCTCCTTGCATCTGGGTCCTCTGCTGGGCTTCCAGGGATTGTGGGTGCCTCCCCACCACCCCAATGTTGGCCTCTCAGGGGACAATGACACACTCCCTGAAGGGTGGCCATTCCTAGCTTAGTGGCATATTCAGGATGTGAACACAAAGCATCCTGGGCATGGGCCTCTCAGGGGACAACGACACACTCCCTGAAGGGTGGCCATTCCTAGCTTAGTGGCATCTTCAGGATGTGAACACAAAGCATCCTGGGCGTGGGACTGAGACAGGCTTGGGGAGAAAGGGGGCAGATGCAGCTGGGACTGCTTGCTACTTTCTGATGTAGAACTTCAATGAATCCACAGTTTCTAAATTCCGACCTGAACTTCCAGGTCCTTATGAAGGTATATATATCATGACATTAGAATCAAGCACACGGACTTTATCTAGCAGCCTCGCTTAATTTATAATTTTTATACTTACTTTATATAAAGGGTATATGGATCTTCATTGTACTTTGTCCTAACCCTCCATATAGTTGCATTGGGAATTTTTAGCGCAGTGAACTATTCTGTATGATACTGTAACAGTGGATATGTGCCATTATGTACTGGTCAAAATCCACAAAACTGTACAGCATAAAGAGTAACCCTAATGTAAAATGCATTTAATTAATAATGTATAGATATTGGCTCATTAATTATAACAAAGCAACACTTTTAGAATAAAGATGTGGAGGAGAAGGGATGATGAGAATGGGGATAAATGGGAACTCTATACCTTCTGCTTAATTGTATTATAGCCTAAAACTTCTCGAAAAATAAAGTCTATTAGTACATAAAAAATAAGATACGGATCAAAAAGCTTAAGTTCTACCAAGAGAGATTCAAGTGTAATTGTTATGTGACAAACTTCTCAGCGTAAGCAAGGGAATACCTGAATCTTTTTAAATTGTAGAATGCTTCAAGTATACAACATACAGAGTATAAAACATCCCCCACTGCACAAAGCCAGTTTTAAAAGACAGTAAATTTCTTTCAGATTTGTTTCAGATGTTTTTTTTTAAATATGTAATAAAACTTCACAGAAAGAATTGAAAATCTTTGTACTCCTTTCTATCAACATTACTTTCCCTCCATACCTAGACATAACTCTATAGTGAAATTGTCATTTATCTTTTGCATCATATTTTATACTATTATTATATGTAAGGTAATCAATATATAACATTTGCATGCGGCTTTTGTTTTGTTTTATTTTGTTTTTTATATTCATTCAACTACTTTAATTGTTACAATTTTATTCAGTTTTTTTTTTCCCTTCCTTGGGGGTAAATTTGATCATTTATTTTTTTTTAGAAAATTGCCACCTCGGGGCGCCTGGGTGGCTCAGTTGATTGAACGACTGCCTTCGGCTCAGGTCATGATCCTGGAGACCCAGGGTCGAGCCCCAAATCAGGCTCCCTGTTGGTGGGAAGTCTGCTTCTCCCTCTCTCACTCCACCTGCTTGTGTTCCCTCTCTGGCTGTGTTTCTCTCTGTCAAATAAATAAAATCTTAAAAAAAAAAAAGTTTAAAAAAGAAAATTGCCACCTGGCCAAAGTTTTTATATTAGCCAGGATAAGGTTTTCCATGGTATTTTCTTATGATTTTATTAGGTTTTTAAATCACTGCTTTTATATTTTAATAGGTAATACATTCACAGAGTTGGAAAATAAAAATAACATAGAAAGGTATATAAGCTTGCTCTCATCTCTACATATACACAAGTAATCATTTCTATTCATTTTTTCCCAATCTTTCTTCAGTACAAGAAGCATGAATCTATAGTCTTATTTTCTTCCTCTCTTTTCTGTAGCTTGATTTTGCAATTAACAATGAATGTTGAAAATCCTTCCGCAGCAGTTTATAGAGAACTTCCACTTCTCCTTTTATAGTTCTATTATCCTCCATTGTGTGGATATACCCTAATTTATTTAACCCATCCCTCATTGATGGACTCTTGTGTTGTTCTCAATTATTGTTTCAAAACTACCCTGTACATATTCTGACTTGCAATTGTCCCTGCTCAGCGGGAAGCCTGCTTCTCCCTCTGTCGCTCCCCCTGCTTATGTTCCCTCTCTGGCTATCCTTTCTTCTTTGAGTTGCCCTTAGTCCTTTGTCAAAGATCAGTTGACTTTATCTCCTTCAGTCTCTTTATGGGCTCTCTATTATGTTCTAATGATCTATTTGTCTCTTCTTTGACAATATAACAATGTCTTGATTATTGTAAGTTTCAAAATGTCTTGAAGTCACATATTCTTTTTTTTTTTTTTTTTTTTTTTTTTTTTTTTTTT
>PITA01016548.1:0-26276 GCA_004023965.1 Spilogale gracilis
AAAAAAAAAAAAAAAAAAAAAAAAAAAAGAAACCAAAGTGCATCCACTGATCTTGGGCTTCTAGTCCCAAGAACTGTGAGGAAATTCTCTTCAGCCATCAAGTTTGTGGTGTTTCATATTGACAGCCCTAGCAAATTAAAACATATTGCTAGCCCAGAAAATAAACCATAAATCAATTATCTTCCAATCACTGAAAGAACACATTTTTTTTCTCCACTGCATTTGAGAAAAATTTCCTAGTGCTTTTTGCCATCTTCATACTCATGAGAGGAAAGGTCAGGAAAGCAGCCCCGGGGGTGGGAGGTGATGGCCAGACTTGGTTCTCCTGTGTCTGTGGAGGTGAGACTTCTGGCTAAAGCCGCGCCCACCACTCCCTGCACACATACGGCTTCTCCCCTGAGTGCGTGCGCTGGTGTCTGACAAGGGCTGACCTGAAGCCGAAGGCGCGCCCACACTCGCTGCACACACAGGGCTTCCCTGGGTGGGACCTCCGGCCCGGCCCTTGCTCACGTACGCCACACACATCAGCTGCTCGCCCTGAGTGCGTCCTCTGGTGTCTCAGTAGTGGAGAGACTTGAAGCCGAAGGTGCGCCCAAACTCCGGGCACAGGCAAGGCCTCTCCCCCGAGTGCGTCCTCTGGTGTCCCCTAAGGGAGACCTTCTGGCCGAAGCGACGCCCACACTCCGGGCACAGGTAAGGCCTCTCCCCTGTGTGCGTCCTCTGGTGTCCCCTGAGGGAGACCTTCTGGCCGAAGCGACGCCCACACTCTGGGCACAGGTAAGGCCTCTCCCCTGTGTGCGTCCTCTGGTGTCTGACGAGGGTGACCTTCTGGCGAAAGCCATGCCCGCATTCAGCACACACATATGGCTTCTGCCCCGAATGTGTGACCCGGTGACTGAGGCGCAGCGCCTGCTGCCTGAAGCCTCGGGCACAGGAAGGGCTTCTCTTCCAAGTGTGCCCGCTGATGCAGGGCGAGGGCGACCTTCTGGCGGAAGCCGTGCCCGCACTGCTGACATTCGAAGGGCCTCTCCCCGGAGTGAGTCCTCGAGTGGCTGCTGAGGGAGGAAGCGTACCTGAGGTGGCGCCCGCACTCCCGGCAGCCGTACGGCTTCTCCCCCGAGTGTGTCCTCCGGTGCTGGCTGACGTCTGACTTCCGACAGAAGCTTCTGCCAGTCAGGGCACACGTGAGGCTTTTGGAGGCTCAAGAAGTTGGGTCTAGTACCCAGTCGGGGTCTGCACTTTCCACACGTGGCCGCTTCAGACACCGCGAGGCCTGCCACCCGGCCTTCTGGCTGGCCCGGAGCGGCTCTGAGGAGCACGCTGGAAACCCCACTTGGCCATGGTCTCCCTCCCGTCCCTCCACCGCCTGCTTGCTCACTTGAGCAGTTTGGAGCTTCTGTTGGGATGGGGCTTCCTGCGTCCGCGCTCGGCGAGATCTGAGGGAGGTGAGCGCACAGCACACGCTGTTGGAGGGACTCTGTACGGGACAAGGTCGCTGGGCAGGAATGGCCATGTGGGTGGAATTCTGTCCCTGCTGCTGCTAGAGAGAAAGTTTGGTCAGAATCACCATACGTGCCTTGTGAGTGGTCGGTTCCACCTCCCAGCGTCCACTCCTCGGCTGTTCCCGCAACCCAGGCTTCCATCCCTCGCTGACGCACTAACACTTATCCTGCTGCCACTAGAGTCACACATCCCCCCACTACAGTTCTGCAAGTCAGTCTTCAGAGCTGATGGAAACATTATTCACAAACATATGCTTCCATTGAGAAACTATGTGACTCGGGGGGAAGCAGTGCAAGATGGCGGAACAGGAGGACCCTAAGCTCACGCAGTCCCGGGTTCACAACCACACAGCACCCGAGCATATCTGGGTATGTAAACTGGACAATGACCTGAAGGCTGGTAGAACTCCACGACTCACATGTGAGGTTACGAAGGGCAGAAACAGTGGCGGGAAGCTGCCCAAAGGATGGCACTGCGGTCAGGGAAAAGAGAAAGCACCATGGAACCCACATGGAGCAACCAAATCCCCGTGATGTCTGGCCTTGAAAACCAGAGGGGCTGAATCCAGTGAGTCTGTACAACTGTTGGCTTGGGAGCCTAGAGCTTTAAAAGTCAGCCACCTCAGTGCTAGGCAAGTGGTGCCCAGTCCTCACCCTAAAGTGACAGAAGCCCAGGGAGAGGCGACATAGAAGTGGAAGCCTGTACAACTCGAGGGAGATCTGTTTATACTGATTTCAGAGTGGGGCGGGGAAGCTTCTCTGGGAACAAAGGGGCTGGCAATCTGTGGGAAGGAGGGCTGCATAGACACTTGCTACCTAACCTGCGAGCAGTGCAGCACACTCACGTAGTCTCCCAAGGACTTGCTGGTGCCAGGGCTCAGGCCTGGGCTTGGCAAAAATTCAGTTGATGTCCTGTGTGCTGTGCTTCTGTGGCCGCTGCATTTCTCTGGGGGGATCAGGATTAGGGTTAGCAGCTCGTGCAGGGCCTGCCCAGTTGCTGCATTACCCGCGCTGCTCCTGCGTGCTGTACATCTCGGGCTGCCAGCCTGCTCTGGAGGACTGGTCTGGGACTAGTGGCCCAGTGCAGATTTCGCTGACAGTGTGCATGCACGTCCAGCCACCATGGGCCCCCAGCTGCCACGTGTCCGCCATGCCCCGGGCCCTTACCACACTTTGGGGAATCTGGCCTAGGACCAGTGACTTGATGCAGACCTAGTGCTGAGCCTTCCTGCCTAGGTCTCCCTCACACCACAGACAGCAAGCACAGCCCACAGCAGGCAGAGTCAGTGCAGAAGTCTGGACAGAAAGGAAAAGCTCCTCAGACACAATAGCAAGATGCAGGCAACACACATAGGAGGCACCTCTAAAGCGCCACGTCCTGGTGAACAGAGGGCACTGCAGGACCTCTTCCTCATAGAACCACTACTTTGAAGACGAGATGCAGCTGAGTTTCCTAGCACACAGAAACAGAATAAGACAAAATGAAGAGGCAGGAGACTATGTCCCAAATAAAAGACCATGACAAAAACACAGCAGGAGAGCTAAGCAAAACAGAAGTAGTAGCCTGATAGAGAATTTAAAATAATGATCTTAAAGATACTCACTGGACTTGAGAAAAGAATTAAGGACATCACAGTGAGATCCTTAACTCAGAGATAACATATCAGAGATGAGAACTCAATAAATGAAACTAAAAATACAGTGGACGGAATAGATAGTAGGCTACAGGAAGGAGGAATGTATTAGCCAGAGTAATATAAAGCAGTCACACTAAGCAGATGAGAAATGAACACTCCATAGAGAACAGACTTTGGGGCCTCAGTGACTCCATCAAGCATAGTAACATTTGCATGTATATAGGGATCCCAGAAGAAGACAAAAAATTATAGCAGAGACTTTCCCAAATCAGGGGAAGGAAAAAAATTCAGATTCAAAAGGCACAGAGATTCCCCCAACAAAATCAACCCAAGGAGGTCCACACCAAGACACATAAGTAATTAAAGTGACAAGACATAGGGCAAAGAATTTTAAGGTTGCAAAAGAAAAGACCTACCTACACAGGGAAACCCCATAAGGCTATTAGCAGATTTTGCAGGCCAGAAGGGAATGAGATGATATATTCAAAATGCTATATGCTAAAAGAGAAACTTCAGCCAAGAATACTTTATATCCAGTAAAGCCATCATTCAGAATAGGAGAGAGAGTTTCCTAAAGAAAGCCAAGTAGAGAAAGTCAAGTATCACATGGTTTCACTTACTTGTGGTGCATAAGGGGTAATACAGAGGACAGTAGGAGAAGGAAAGGGAATGGGAAGTAGGGTAATTTGGGGAGACAAATGAAACATGAGAGACTTTGGACACAGAAACAAACTGAGGGACTTGGAGGGAGGGGGTGGGTACTGAGGGCACCTACTGCATGGAGCACGGGGTGTGGGGCATGGGCAATGAATCTTGGAACACTGAAAAAATAAATTAAAAAAAAAACCCAGCTGTGTGCAGAATATGTTATATATAAATCAAATGGTAAACACAAACCAAAAAACAGTAACAGATAAGCAAAACATAAAGAGTAAAGAATCGAACTACATTGCTAAACCATATAAAGAATCAAAGAAAATCTACAAAACAAGTAAAAAAAAACGACAGTACATATCAATAATTACTTCCCGTGTAAATGAACTAAACACTCCACTCAAAAGACACAGTGTGACAGAGTAGATTAAAAAAACAAGACCGATCTATATGGTGTCTACGAGACTCGTTTCAGACCTAAACATACGTGAAGACTGAAAGTAAGGGGAAGGGAGATCATGCAAATAGATGCGAAAAGAAAGCTGGGGTAGCAGTACTTAGACAAAATAGATTATAAAAGTCTGTAAAAAGAAACAAAAAAAAAAAACAAAAAAAACAAAGAATGATACTATATGATAATAAGTTGGAGGCACTCCAACAAGAACAATTGTAAATGGTTATGTACCCAACATGGCAGCACCCAAATATGTAATACGGTCAGGAACAAACATAAAGGAACTAACTATTCGATAGTAATACAATCACAGTAGGACACTTGACACCCCACTTACATCAATGGACAGATTATCCAAACAAAAGCAACAAGGAAAACAGTAGCTTTCATTGGCACATGGGAACAGAGGGATTTAACAAATATATTCAGAAATTCCATTCTGGAACAGCAGAATACACATTCTTTTCAAGTGCACATGGAACATTCTCCAGAAGAGATCACATATTAGGGCACAAACAAGCCTCAACAAATTCAAAAAGACAGAAATCATACCATGCACCTTTTCCAACCATAACACTATGAAACTAGAAATCAACCATTAAAAAAAACATCTGGAAAGATCATAGACCATAAATACATGAGGTTAAATAACATGCTACTAAACAAAGAGTGGGTCAACTGAGAAAGAACAAATGAAAAAGTACATGGAAACAAATGAAAACACAATGGTCCAAAACCTTCGGGAATGTAGCAAAAGCTGTTCTAAGAGGGAAGTATATGCAATAAAACCTACCTGAAAGCAAGAAAAATCCCAAGCAACCTAACCTTACTAGAGCTAGAAAAAGAACAAAACGCCACCCAAAACCAAAAGAGGAAGGAAATAAATTATACAGAAACCGAAAAAAAAAAAAAAAAAAGAAACCAGGAGCTGGTTCTTTGAAAATATCAAGAAAACTGACAAACCCCTAGTCAGATTCATCAAAAAACAAAAAACTCAAAATTAGAAATGAAAGAGGAGAAATAATCAACATCACAGAAATACAGTTGTTGGTATTACGAAAAACTCTATACCAACAAATTGGACAATCTAGAAGAAATGGATAAATACCTAGGAACGTAAAACCTACCGAATCTGAAGTAGGAAGAATAGGAAATTTGAAGAAAACAGCAGCAAGATTGAATCAGTAACCAAAAAACTCCCAGCAAACATGAGTCCAGGATCAGACAGCTTCACTGGAGAATTCTACCAAAGACTTTCCTAAAAAGATTAATTAATTATTTAATTATTTGAGAGAGAGAGAGAGTACAAGCACAGAGGGAAAGGGAGAAGGAGACTCCCTACTGAGCAGGAAGCATTATACGGGGCTTGATCCCAGGACCCTGAGATCAAGACCTGAGCTGAAGAAAGACACTTAGCCAACTCAGCCACCCAGGTACCCCTCTACTAAAGATTTAAAGAATAATTAACCTTGGGGCGCCTGGGGTGACTCAGTCAGTCTGCCTTCGGCTCAGATCATGAGCTCAGAGTCCCCATGTTGGACTCCCTGCCCAGTGGGGAGCCTGCTTCTCCCTCTCCCCCTGCCTGCTGCTCCCTCTGCTCTCCCAAACCAAACAATGTGATATATCAGTAAGAGAAAGTATAAAAACTATATGATCATTTCTGTAGACTCAGAAAAAGTATTTGTACAGGATCCATTCATAATAAAAACCCTTAACAGGTAGGTTTAGAGGGAACATACTTCAATGTAATAAAGGCCATATATGAATAACCCACAGCTAACATCATGCTTAATGGAGAAAAAACTGACTGGTTCCCTCTAAGGTCAGGAACAAGACAAGAAAGTCCACTCTAATTGCCAGAGCAAGTAGACAATATATAGAAATAAAAGGAATCCAAATTGGTAATAGAAAACCCTAAGGACTCCACTAGTAAGCTACTAGAACTGATAAGCAAATTGAGTAAAGTTGCAGGATACAATATCAGTGTGGAGAATCTGTTGCATTTCTATACACCAGTAATAAAGCAGCAGAAAGAGAAATTAAGAAAATTCCATTTACAATGCTCCCAAAATAGTAAGATATCTAGGAATAAACCTAGCTAAAGAGGTGAAAGACATACTGTAAAAATTTTAAGACACCAATGAAAGATAATGAAGACAATATAAGGAAATGGGAAAATATTTCTATGCTCCTGGACTGGAAGAACAAATATTGTTAAAATGTCTACATCTATCAAATACCAACAGCATTTTCTACAGAACTAGAACAATCCTAAAAATTATATGGCACCACAGAAGACCCCAAACTGACAAAGCAGTTTTGAAAAAGAAACGTGAAGTTGAAGGTATCACAATTCTAGACTTGAAATTATATTACAAGAGTTGTAGTAATCAAAACAGTATGGTACTGGCACAGAAACTGACACACAGATCAGTGAAACAGAATATGGAACCCAGAAATCCACAATTATATGGTCAGTTAATCTTTGATAAAGCAGGGAAGAATATACAATGGGATGTTCTCTTAACAAATGGTATTGGGAAAACTGGTCAGCTACATGCAAAAGAATTGAACTAGATGACTTTCTTACACCCAAGAATAAGCTCAAAGTTGATTAAAGACCTAAATATGAGACCTGAAACCATAAAAAATCCTAGAAGACCATATAGGCAGTAATGTCTCTGACATCAGCTGTAGCAACATTTTTCTAGATTTGTCTCCTGAAGCAAGGGAAACAAAAGCAAAAATAAACTACTGGACAACATAAAAATAAAAATCTTCTGCACAGCAAAGGAAACAATCAAAAAAATGAAAAGGCAACCTACTGAATGGGGAGATATATATATATATATATATAGTGGCAAGTGACCTGTGTAATAAAGGGTTGGTATGCAAGATGTATAAGGAACTTAGAAAACTCAAGACCCAAAAAACAAATAATCCAATTAAAAATGGGCAGAAGACATGAGGGACATTTCTCCAAAGAAGACATCGAGATGGCCAAAAGACATGAAAAGATGCTCAACATCACTGATCATCAGGGAAATGCAAATCAAAACCGTGATGAGCTATCACCTCATACCTGTAAGAAAGGCTAAAATCAAAACCCAACAATTATTGACCAAGGAGGGGGAGAAAGGAACCAAGCCTCTTGCACTGGTTGGTAGGAATACAAGCTGGTGCAGCCGCCGTGGAAAAGTGTGGAAGCTCCTCCAAATTGAACCACAGAACTACCAGTTGCACCACTAGCTACTTACCCAAAGAATACAAAAATACTGATTCAGAAGGATACATGTACCTCAACGTTTACAGCAACTGTTAAATAGTCACCAGATACCCAGAATGGCGGCTGTGAGGTTAACTAGGACATCTGACCCTAGGTGAGCCCAACGATATAAACATTTCCCAGAAATCAGAGCTGGAAAGCATCCAGCTGGCCCTGGCCGATTACAGAGCAATAATCAATCACCCCACGGTGCTATTGTGCATAACCAGCTACTCCCCCTTCTGTAAAAGAATAAGCTCACTGCTGTCGCTTTGCTCTTGAATGGAGACTTGTCCACCTGGATATGTTCTGTTCCTCTGGAGACATGCCCACCAGGGTTTGTTTCATTTCTTTGGAAACACGCCAACCAGGACAGGTTTCATCTCTTTAAAAACCCAGACTTCCCTAGGGTCGGCGCCCTTGCAGAGACGGGACTCGAGCGAGTGGTCACTGGGCAGCTCTAAGAAACCTCTCATTGTTCAACCCTTATTGGTGTCGGTGGTGATGGAGCGCGCCCTGTAACACAGCATTATTTACAATAGCCAAATCATGGAAATAGACCAGGTGTTCACTGACAGATGAATGGATAGAGAAGATGTTTATAAGTACGTGTATATATGTTTGTGTGTATATACATTGTTGTATGTATATACACATAAACACACACAGTGGAATAGTCTTCATTTGCAATGATATGGATGGAGCTAGAAAGTATGCTAAGTGAAGTAAGTCAGGCAGAAAAAGACATATACCAACGTGATTTCACTCATACGTGGAATTTGATAAAACAAATGAGCAAAGGAAAAAAAGAGGCAAACCAAGGAACAAACTGTTAACTATAGAGAACAAACTGACGGTGACCAGAGGGGAGGGGAATGTGGGATGGTGTTAAATGGGTGATGGGGATTAAGGAGGGCACTTGTGATGGGCACAGAATGATATATGAAATTACTCAATCACTCCATTGTACACCTGAAACTAGTAACACTATGATAACTAAATGGAACTTAAATAAATAAATTTGACTTATTACAGACTTCTTCAGTGATTTTTTTCTTACAAGACAGAGATGGAATAACTCACCAGAGTGTTCCATCTGCCTCCTTCTTGGCTTGCTTATACCCCCACTGTGAAGGGTTAAGCAGGCCTTCCAGCGTGGAGGAAGCACTTCTGTGTGTCTTTCCTATTAAATATGGTGGCTCATTTAAATACAGTTAGCATCACCCTAATGGAAACCATAGCTTCATTCATCATACTTTTTTCTTTTTTTAGCTCATTTTTGTGCCTCTCTAGTAATGTGGAAAATTTTAACTAAAAGCTATTTAGAATTACAGTGTCCACTTTGGGAATCTAAAATTTAACATGCTTTCAAACATAGAAGTTCTGGAATAAAAGAAAAAAAATAAAATTCTATAGGGGTGCCTGGGTGGCTCAGTTGGTTAAGCGACTGCCTTCAGCTCAGGTCATGATCCCGGAGACCCGGGGTTGAGCCCCACATCGGGCTCCCTGCTCGACGGGAAGCCTGCTTCTCCCTCTCTCAGTCCCTCTGCTTGTGTTCCCTCTCCGGCTGTGTTTCTCATTGTCAAATAAAAAACTTTAAAGAAAAAAAAAGAAAAAGAAAACTCTCCTTCTCCAGCCCCAGTTGAAGAATGAAAAGTATAGCTGTGGGCTAAGTGAATGGTCTTAGACACTGGCCCCTGAAAGAAGGGTGCCAGGCATTCACTGTTTTTAAAAGATTTTATTTATCAAAAAATAAATAAATAAATAATAAAAGATTTTATTTATTTATTCGACAGAGAGAGAGCTCACAAATAGGCAGAGAGGCAGGCAGAGAAAGAGGGGGAAGCAGGCTCCCCACTGAGCAGAGAGCCCGATGCGGGCCTCGATCCCAGGACCCTGAGATCATGACCTGAGCCAAAGGCAGAGGCTTAACCCTCTGAGCCACACAGGTGCCCCACATTCACTGTTTTTAAGTAAGTTTCAGAATTCTGTGACATGGGTCCATAAGCAAAAGGGAGATTTTTCAACATTAATCATAATAAATCCCTAGAAATCGGATAACTTTCATAATATGCCATCTCCATGAATTCTTAAGTAAAAAGCTTAAGTCACTGATCATAGACCTTTCTTCTCTTCTAATAAGCACTTCAGGCTATAAATGTCCCTTGTTAGTATATACATTTTTGTTTTGCTGAAAAGAATTTTAAAAGATCTAGAGAGTGGGTTATAAGACTTGATAAGATGTAAGCTATCTATAGGCTCACTAAAATTTTAACAGTAAACACTATCCAGGTGTTCTTTCTCTCTCCTTTCCCTTATCCCTTCCTCCCTCCCTCCTTTCCCCCCCCGCTCTTTCCTTTCCCTTTATTTGTTGTTTTTTTGTTTTTGTTTTTGTTTTGAGAAGCTGATCCTAAAACTCAAGTGTAAATGCAGAGAACCTACACTACCCAAAGCAATCTTTAAAAAGAAAAACTTACACTACCTGACTTCAAGACTTCTGATGGTCCTACAGTAATATAGACAGTGTGGGACAGGCCTATTAATGGAAGAATTGGAAGTGTAAAACAGACCCATACTTCGCCAGTCAACTGAATTTTCAACAAAGCAATTTAAGGAGGGGAAGGTAAGTCTTTTCAACAAATGATACTAGAGCCACTGGGCATCCATATGAATGAGAAAAACCTTGATCCCTGCCTCACACCATATACAAAAGTTACTTCAAGATGGACCACAGACTTAAATGTAAAAGCTAAAACTATACAGCATTTAGAAAATACAGATTATCTTCATGACAATAAAATTTTAAAAGAAAAATCAGACTTGCTCAAAATAAAACATCTGCCAATCAAAATTAACTGTCAAAAAAAATGAACAGAGGGGCACCTGGGTGGCTCAGTCTTGTTAAACATCTGCCTTCAGCCCATGTCATGATCCCAGAGTCCAGGGATGGAGCCCCACATCAGGCTCTCTGCTCAGCAGGAAGCCTGCTTCTGCTTCTCCCTCTCTCACTCACCCTGCTTGTTGTGTTCCCTCTCTAGCTGTATTTCTCTCTGTCAAATAAAGAACTAAAATCTTAAAAAAAAAAAAAATGGAAAAGCTTCAGACTAAGAAAATTTTTGCAAAATGTACACATGACGAAGGACTGGTGTCCAGAATTAATAAAGAACTCCCAGAGCTCAACAATTTTAAAAATGCTATAAACTGAAATTGGAAAAAGATTTGAATGGATACTTCACAAAGTAAGGTATATGATATATATATATATATATGATCAAAAAGCATAGATGGTGCCTGGGTGGCTCAGTTGGTTAAGCAACTGCCTTCGGCTCAGGTCATGATCCCGGAGACCCGGGATCGAGCCCCACATCGGGCTGCCTGCTCAGCGGGAAGCCTGCTTCTCCCTCTCTCACTCCCTCTGCTTGTGTTCCCTCTCTGGCTGTGTTTCTCTCTGTCAAATAAATAAAATATTTAAAAAAAAAAAAAAAAGCATAAAAAAAGTGCTCAACACTTGGAAATTAAAGCCCCCATAAGATAGCAGTACGTATCCATCACAGATATGATGAAAACTGTCAAGATGTGAGATAACATGAATTCTCTTCTCATATATGCTCATGGAAGTGAAGATGGTACAGCCACTTTGGGAAATGATCACTCATAAAACGACGTATACTGTAGCCTCCTGACCCGGCGCATCAGGATGAATGGTATCCCACTAAAATTCACGTGTACACGGAACATGTGAAGGTAGACTTATTTTGAAATCAGGTCTTTGCAGATGTGATCAAGTTAAGATGAGGTCATACTATATTAGGCTGAGTCTTAATTCAGCAACTGGCATTCTTACAAGGAGAAAGAGGCTTGGCTACAGAGATGCCTAGAAGGAAGAAGGCTGTGTGATCACAAGGGCACAGAGCAGTAAGGCAAGGAATGCCAAGGGCTGCAACCCCGGAAGCCAGGGGAGAGGTGAGGAGCAGATCACCTTCAAAACCTCCAAAAGACATCAACCCTGCCAACAGGCTGACTTTGAACTTCCAGCTTCTGACCTGTGAGAGAATAGATTTCTTTCTTTAAGCCTCTCAGTTTGTGGTAATTTGTTACAGCAACGCTAGGAAAGTAATATATCCAACCTTACTCTAGCAAAGGAAATGAAAACATAGGTTTCCAAAACAAATTACTAGCTAAAGAATACTAATAACAGCGTTTTCCACAATAACTAAGGACTAGAAGCCATTAAGTATCTACCAAGGGGAATGGATAAACAGTTGTATATTTATACGATGGGATGCCACTCAGCTTTAAGAAGGAACAGACTGCTGATGGATGCAACAACATGGATGAAGCTCAGAAACTCTGTACTGAAAGAAGCCTACACAAAAGAGGATGTATGATTCCATTCAGGCAAAATTGTACAGTGAGAAAAATTAATTTATGATAAAATCAATACCAGTGACACCTCTGAGGGTTAGGGTGGGGGTTTACTGGGATTGGCCAAAAAGGAGCTACGTGGGATGGTATCTGTGTTTTGATAAAGTATGGGTTGTAAAGATGTACACATTGTTTGAACTCATGCAAAATTTTGCGTTTCCTGTAAGTACATTCCACCTAAATAGAAGAAATCCAGTACTCTAGGTAATGATACGCATCTACCCATTGCTCCTGGGGTCAATCACCTTTCATGGCTCTGACTAGCTGAGATGATCTGCTAGGCATTGCCCTCTTAAAATGTAGTGTCTGAAGATGCTTAAGTGGACATCCTAGACTCAAGTCCCTGGCTCTCTGCCTGCCAACCGCCCACATGAGCCAACCCAGGAGACTGTCCTTTTCCTCTCACTTGTTAGACTGTCTTTGCCAGGTCTATTCAATGGTCAGATCAGATCGTAAGACACTCTCACACCTGTCAACCACTCTTGAGGGATAGAGGGTGTCTAAGGAGAATGAACAGAGATGCTAGGGCATGCCAGGAAGACTTCACAAAAAAAGCCACCTGTGACCAGGGCCTTATGAGCTCTTTATCTACTCACAGGGAAAATACCAGTCTCTTTTCCAAGGAGAGTAAAGCCATGATACAGAGCTCTTGCTCAGATATTCTCAGTTATCCAGCTCTCCCTGAGAGAAACTGCTTGCACTAAACTCATCACTGTACTAACCAAGGAGATAGCACTAGAAATCTGTCTGAATGGCCAATATATTGGGGTACCTGGGTGGCTCAATGGTTAAGGATATGCCTTCAGCTCAGGTCATGATCCTGGAGTCCTGGGATCGAGCCCCGCATCGGGCTCTCTGCTTGGCGGAAGCCTGCTTCTCTCTCTCTCACTCCCGCCTTGCCTGTGTTTCCTCTCTGGCTGTGTTTCTGTCAAATAAAATTTTTGTTGTTGTTGTTGACTTTAAAATAAATAAAATCTTAAAAAAGAATGGCCAATATAAAAAGTAGTGCTGATACCAGATGCAGGCAAGAAGGTGGAGAAACAATTACTCAGACATTGCTAGTGGGAACTTAAATGGTATACCCATTAGTACTGCACAGTTTTGCAAGACTAAACATTTATTTACCCTATGACTTAGCAACTGTACCCTTGAGCATTTATCCCAGAAATGAGACCTTATGTTCACACAAAAACCTGTACAGAAATGTTCAAAGCACCTTCATCTTTAACAGCCAAAAACTAAACAGTGCAAATGTCCTTCAGTGGATGAATGGTTTAACAAACTGAGGTACATTCATACTATGGAATATCACTCAGCAATAAAAGGAATGAAGTATTAGTACATGCTTAGTTTAGGTGGATCTCAAGAGAACTACATTGAAAAGGCAATCCCAAAATGCAGACTTCTTTTACATAACATTCTTAAAATGACAAAAATCATAGAGACAGAAAACAGATTAGTGGTTGAAAGAGGAAGACAGGTGGGGGGATGGGTAGGCTGTGACTAGACAAGAGCAGCATAAGGCATCCCTGTGATGTGACTGTTTTATATCTCTGAATCTAGTGGCAGCCACAGGAATGGGTATGGAATAAAAGTGCAGAGAACTAAAACATACACCCCACACACATGCATAAAAGTGAAGGTAAAACTGGTGAAATCTGAATAAGGTCAGTGCATTGTGTTAACAAAAATAAAAGGCTGCTTAACAAGAAAAAAATGTCATTCCATATATGGAATTGAAGAATCAAAACAGATGGACATAGGGGAGGAAGGAAAAAAAGCAGGTGGGGAGTAAACCATAAGACTCTTGACTATGGAGAACAAACAGGGTTGCTGGAGGGGGAGGTGGGAGGTGGGCTAAGTGGGTGGTGGGTATTAAGGAGGGCACTTGTGATGAGCACTGGGTGTTCTATGTAAGTGATGAAACCAATATTACACTATATGATAACTAGCTAGAATTTAAATAAAACTTGAAACATTAAAAAAAGGTCTGCACTATTGAGATGAATATATGGTGATGTGTGGAACTGCTGAATCACTACATTGTACACCTGAAAATAATATAATACTGTATGTTAACTAAAATTAAAACTTAAAAAAATGAAAGACTAAAAAAACCCGCATATGATCACCTCAAAAGATGGCCTAAAGAACATTCAACAAAATCCAACATCCACACCCAATAAAAACTCTCAGCAAACAAGGAATAGAAATTTGTTGTGCTCATAAAGGGCAGCTATAAAACTTATACTTAGAAGAAAGCATTCCCCAAAAGATCAGCAACAAGGAAAGGGTGTCCACTCTCACCTTTTAAATTCATCATTGCACTGGATGGTCTCGCCTGTGCAATGAGGCAAGAAAAAGAAATTAAAGATATACTGGATGCAAAGAAGTAAAACTTGGTCACAAGTAATATGATCATCTACATAGAAAATTCTATAGGATTTACCAAAAAAGCTACTACGGCTAAAAAGTAAGTTTTGCAAGTTTACCAGATATAAGGTCATTATAAGTTAACTATTTCTCTGTACTTTCAACAGTTAAAAACTACGTTTTAAAATACCTTAATAGTACCAAAAATATGAAATATAGAGGGACAAATCTGACGAGATGTATAGGACCTGTGTACTAAAAATTATAAAACAATGCTGACAGAAATTAAGTCCCATTAAAAATGGAGACATATACTGTGTTCACATATATGGTAATAAAATGTTAGTCACATGTAAATTAATTACCGTAAAACGAGGTAGATTTAACGCAATACAAATCAAAATCCCAGGAGGCTTTTTTAAATGAAAATTGCTGATTCTGAAATCCATATGGTAATAAGGAGAATCTAGAATAATTAAAACAAATTGAAAAGAAAAAGAATGTTGGAGATTTATACTATCCTAGCTCCAGACTTACAAGGCTACAATAATCAAGACTATGTGGTACTGGCATCAAGAGAGACAAAGAAAGGACTGGGACAGGCAGGGGGTGGGGAAAGAGCCCTGGGATGCCTCGAGTGGCTCAGTCGGTTAAACATCTGATTCTTGATCTCAGTTCAGGTCTCAATTTCAGGGGTGTGAGTTCAAGCCCCATGCTAGGTTCCATGCTGGGCATGGAGCCAATGGAAAAAAAACAGAAACAAAAAAACATATCCAAATATAGACCCCGCACACATCCGGTTAACTAAGTTACCACAAGAGTAAACAGGCAATTCAATAGAGAGTAGGTTGCCTTTTCAATAAATGGTGCTGGAAAATTTGGGTATTTGGATGCAAAACCAAGCAAATATGCTTAAATCCAAAGCTGGTACTAAGTATAAAAATTTACTCAAGCTAGATTATAGAACTAAATATAAAAAATTACAAACTTCTAAAGAAAAAAATATGACAATCTATTTCACCTTAGATCAAAGATTTCTTAAATATACTACACCAAAAGTAAAATTCATGAGATAAAAGACTGAATTTCAGACTTCATCAAAATTAAGAACTTCTCTTTGAAAGACACTATTAAAAGAATGAAAAGGAAGCTATAGAGGAAAATATCTGTAAATCAAACATCTGATAATGACCTCTACAGAATCTATGAAGAATTTTCAGAACTCAATTAACAAAAATATAAGAAATATTTAAATGGGCAAAAGATTTGAGAAGCCATTTCACAAAAGATATATACAGATGGCAAATAAGCTCCTAAGAAGATTCTCAACATCATCAGTCACTAGGCAAATGTCAAGTACGACCCAGATGCCACTATCCAGCTCTGTGAATACCTAACATTAACATAACAATAGCAAGTTTTGACAAAGAGAGATGGAGCATCTGGAACCCTCACGCCCTGCTGGTGGAAAGGCAAATGGTATAGCCACTCTGGAAAACAGTTTTTGAGTCCTGTAAAAAACTAAATATGTCCTGAATCCTACAGCCCAGTCCCAGGTATTTATCCACAAGAAATTCAAGTCTTGTAATGAATGTTCATACTTACTTCACTTGTACTCATCAAAACTGGACACTACTCAAATGGTTTTCAATAGGTGAATGGTTAAATAAATTGTGGTATCTGTGTAATGGACACTATTCAGCAGTAAAAAGTGAACTATATACATATCACATTATGGATGAAGTTCAAAATAACTGTTGAATTAAAGAATCTGATATATATTCTGTATTATTCAATGTATATTAATTCTAGAAAATGAACAAATCCATAAGGATAGAAAGCAGATCAGTAGTAACCTGGGTTTGGGGAGGAGGAGGAAAGGAGGGTAAGACAGAGAGGGACAGGAGATAGGGATTACAATAAGGCACAAGGACACTTTGGGATGACAGATACGCTTGGCATTTGGATTGTGGCAATGGTTTCATAGTTATATACATATGTCAAAACTTAATAAATTTTATTCTTTAAATATGTGTAGTCTGGGGCACCTGGGTGGCTCAGTTGGTTAAGCAGCTTTGGCTCAGGTCCTGGGAGCAAGCCCCACATCGGGCTCCCTGCTCAGCGGAGAGTGTGCTTCTCTCTCAAATATATAAAATCTCAAGTAAATGTGTAGTCTAATATATTTTGATAATATACCTCATAATTATCCCTTAACTATTATACTGTAACACCTTATACCACATTTTCATGGTATACCATAATTATAGCTTATATAATAGTTCTCCTCCAAAAAAAGACAAAAGCATTGAGTTTGCTCTAAAGTACAAGTCCAGATATACGGTTGTATTTAGAAACAAATAAAGTAAAATGCCAGGACTGTTGAATAAAAAAAGCTAAATCACTTACTTGTGGTGCATAAGGGGTAATATAGAGGACAGTAGGAGAATGAAAGGAAATGGAAAGTAGGGTAGTTCAGGGAGAGAAATGAAACATGAGAGACTTTGGACACAGAAACAAACTGAGGGACTTGGAAGGAAAGGGGGGATGGGAGAGCCTAGTGGTGGGTACTGAGGGCACAGATTGCATGGAGCACTGGGTGTGGGGCATAAACAATGAATCTTGGAACACTGAAAAATAAATTTAAAGTCAAAAAAAAAGAAAAGTCAAAAGTAGCCTAAAACTAAACTAAAAAAAAAAAAAAGCTAAATCAGTAAAAAAAAAAAAAAAAGAAGAAAAAAAGGAAATTATTCTTACCTGCAGACATTCACGTAAAATTAATTCCCATTGTTTGTAAAGACTTAAATGTTCCCTGAATTTATATGGAATTTCTATAATTAGTAACAAACAGACCAAATGGAAAGTAGGGAAATTCTCAGAACAGACAAATCACTGAAGAGTCAATACCAATGGCCAAACAACACAGGGAAGGACCCTTCTGCTCCCTGAGAAAGCAAAGTCTGTCTAAGGTCTCACGGCTACAGGAAGAGATAACTGGAAAACCAGGGCTGACGAGACCCAGCACCGGTGAGGCTGTGGAATAAGAACCTCTAGGCTGCCTGTACCTACGAATCCGCTGCTGTGCTCCTGGGTACGCGCCCTAGAGCAACTCTTCCTCTTCTTTCCACGGAAATAAAAATACACAGCACTATTTAAGAGCCAAATATTGGAAATAAATGTTCAAAAGGGAACTGATAATTCAACAGCATTAAAATAGAAATGTTCATATAATGTAATCAATGTAACAGTTTTTAAAAGAATAAACTAAATTACATTTTAACATTCTCACATAAAGTCAGTGAAAAAGCATGTTTCAGAAGGATTACACTACTACGTGTAGAGACATTTACAAACATGCAAAACAATACTATATAATTGAAGGGCCCATCAGATGGGGTAAAAAGGATCAAAGCACATGAGATCGCTACTGTGGAAACTGGATTCTCAGGTGGGGTGAGGAGCAGGACATATGAGGGAAGGTGCAGGGACTGTTTTTTGGTCTTTAATGTCTGTTTCTGAGACCACAGGGAAGGCGCACAGGCACTCATTACACAATTCTACACACCCTGTTGTAATCTTAAATAACCATCATAAAAGAAACAAGCTTATGGGGATTTAAGGAGTAAATCATTAAGAAGTTACCAGGTTAAGCAGAAACAACAGTGTCTCCAAGGGGCAGCAGACTCTAGTCTCAGATGCCAAATGCTATGCAAAAGAAACCAACAAAAGTCCAAGAACAGAGAGATTACAGAACTAGAAAAGCCGCTGGAAAAGAGATACCACGTGAGTGGAATGAGGCTGCCTGGGGGAAGGAGGATGCCAGGGAAGCCCTCTCTGGGTGAGCAGGATGGCAGGAAGAGGGTCTGAAGAAGAGCCCTCCCCAGAAGTTCATGTGCTCTCCTTCCTCATCTGCTGAGTGCTCACTGCCCAGTCTCCTCGTCTACCCACTGCGTCCCACTCACCTGGACAGAGCTCCAGAAGACAAGGCTCATCCCCTTGCTCCAGCTGTGTGAGTCTGGGCTTGGAAAAGGCAATTCCTACTCACAGGGGAAGAAACCAAGGTTAGTGGCTTAGGAGGCTATGTAGAACTCAGTCAGCAGGCCAACGCAACAACCCAGAAAGAGCCAGGGGAGCACGGGGAGGTGTGCAAAAGCTGAGTGCTGAGAAAGGATGGGTAAAGGGAGGGGGAATCAAGGATCTAAAGGCAGATAGTGTGGTTAAGTGAACAGCAGTATTCCCAAATCTGACGTAAAGTCACTTAGGAGGGGCCGGCCTTGGAAGAGGCCTGGCAATTCAGTCTCAGACCACACCCTCCCAAATACACCTTCGGCACGGCAACCGTACAGAACCCAGACATCTCTGGTCGTGTGGGGAAAATAAAGCATGGTGGCTGTCACAAAATCTTAAGGTGTCCACAGGCAGTATGAGACCCGAGACAAGCTGTCCTTACCCAGTGACACCAAGTGGCTGTAGTTCTCCAGCATTACCTCCCGATACAGGGTCCTCTGAGCAGGACTCAGGAACTCCCACTCCTTCTGGGTGAAGGCCACAGCCACATCCCTAAAGGCCATTAATGCCTGTAACAGAAACACACTCCTGCTCACCCAGAAGCCTGCCACATGCACTATCAGGCTAACCTAAGCCACTAACCAGGGCCGAATCAGGAAGAATGTTGGTGTGGGGCACCCTGTGAGATTCACAGATGCTGCTTTTAACCCAAACTCTAGTGTCATATGTGTCAAGTGACTAGGAATCTCCTTCTCACATTTCTCATGGGTCTGTTTAGGGGTCCTCTCCTTCTCTTGATCTTATGTCTATGATGCTGTCAAAAACACAGTTTTGATTAGCAATAGCATAAGTCTTGAAATCAGCTAGACTCACTCCTCCCACCTTATTCTTCATTTTAAAGGTTGTTTTAGCTATTTTTTTTAAAGATTTTATTTATTTGACAGAGAGAGAGAGATCACAAGTAGGCAGAGAGGCAGGCAGAGAGAGAGGAGGAACCAGGCTCCCTGCTAAGCAGAGAGCCCGATGCGGGCCTCGATCCCAGGACCCTGAGATCATGACCTGAGCCGAAGGCGCCCTGTTTTAGTGTTTGAGCTATTTCAAAACATGTCCTTTCCATATAAATTTTAGAACCTTTTATCTACCAGAAAAAAACCTTGTTGAAATTTTGACAAGATTTGCATGAAACCCTTATAATAATTTGAGGAGACCTAAAATCTTTACTACGTTGACTCTTCAAATCCATGAACATGGTGTGTCTCTCCATTTACTGAGATGTTCTTTCTGTCATCAGCATTCTGTGGTTTTCAGCATACAAATCCATGTATGTTTTGTTAGACTGACACCTAAAAACTTCTAATGCTCTTGTATTTTTAATCTCAGTGACACTCTGTTCATTGCTAGGATACTGAAGTACACCTTTGCCTTATTCTTGACATAGGAGGAACGTGTTACATCTCACAGCATTAAGAATACTATTCCACAATGAGATGCCATGCCATACCCACTGGGATAGCTACTACCACAGAAAAGGGGAAGAACAAGTTCTGGCAGGGTGTGGGGAGAGACAGGAACCTCTGTGCATTTCTGGTGGGAAATGTAAAACGGTGTGGTTTCTGCGGAAGAGTCCAGTAGCTCCTCAAACAGTAAATGTATAAATGACCCTATGATCCAGCAGTTTCACTCCTAGCTATCTACCACTCTATACTTGTACACCGAAGTCTTTCATGGCATATTCACAATAGCTCAAATGTCCATCAACAGATAAATAAAATGTGGTATATGCGTATAATGGCATATATTCAGCTTTAAAAAGGAAATTTTGATATATTCAACATTGAGGATTAGCCTTAAAAACATGCTAAGTGAAATATGCCCGTCACAGGAGAAAAAGTCTTTGATTTCACTTATAGCAGGTACACAGAATGGACAGACCTTACAGACAAAGTAAAAAAAAGGTTACCAAGAGCTGGGAGGAACAGGGAATGAGTCAGTTTTCAATGGGCTGAGTTTCAGTTTGGGAAGATGAAGAAGTGCTGGACATGGAGAATGGGGATGGTTTCACCACAATGTAAATGTACTTATACTTAACACCACTGAACCGTACATTTAAAATTGGTCAAAACAGTAAATTTTGTGTTATGTATACATCAGCAATAAAAGAAAACGTTAGGTAAATGGCCAAGAAAGGCCTCATTGAGGAAGAAAAAAGTTACATATAGATTTTTTGGTAGATGTCCCTACTCAAGTAGAGGAGTTCCCCTGCATTCCTTTAGTTCTAAGACTTAACGCAAGTGCTACACGACTTCTTCCAGAAAATAGAAGAGGAAACACTTCTCAGTTCACTCTATGGAGCAGGTATTACACTGATACCAAAATAATTATATGCTATTAGCAAGTACCGTTTACTTTAGGAATGTAAGATTAGATCTATATTTGAAAGTTAGTGTAATCCACCATGTTAACAGACTAAAAAGAAAAACCAGATGATTGTATCAGTTTGATGCAGTAAAAGCATTTATTTGATAGAATTTAATAACCATGGTGTTTCCTCTTTTATTTTCTGGAAGAAGTCATGTAGCACTTGTGTTAAGTCTTCTTTGAAGATCTGGCAGAATTCTACTGTAAAACATCTGGGCCCATAGAGTTCTTCTGTAGGAATTTTTAGATTGCAAATTAGACTTCCTTAATAATTATAGAGCTGTTCAAATTACTCCATATTGGGTGGGGGACTGGTAGTTTGTTTTTCACAGAAGCAGTTCATTCCATCTAAGTTGTGAAATATATGGGCTGATATTCCTTTGGTGGCTTCAGAGTATGTAGAGATATCCTTTGTTTCATTTATTTTAAGAGTTTTATGTGAGGGGAGGGAGGGAGGGAGAGAAAGAGGGAGAGAGAGAGGGAGAGAGAGAGAGAGAGAATATGAATGAATGAGATGTGGGAGGGCCAGAGGGAGAAACAGGGTCCCTGCTTAGCAGGGAGCCCAATGTGGGACTCAATCCTGGAACTCCAGGATCATGATCTGTGCCTAAGGCAGACACTTAACTGACACCCGGGCACCCCTTTGTTTCATTCTTGATACGGTGATTTGCATCTACTCTTTTTTTTTTTCCTTAGTCTTGCTACAGGTTGTTTCAATGTTATTGTTTGCAGAAGAGCAGCTCTTTAACTGATTTTCTCTATTCTTATTTTCAATTTCATTGATTTCTGCCTTTATCACTATTATTTCCTTCTATTTGTTTTCCTCTGGGTTTCTTTGCCCTTATTTTTGTACGTTCCTGAGGTAGAAGCTTATTGACTTAAGACTTTTCCTCTTTTCTAACATACATGTTCAGTGCTACAGGTTTTCCTCTCAGGACTGCTTTAGCTGTATTCCACATACTTTGATATATTGTATTTTCTCCATTCTCTTTCATGTATGTTTTATTTCTCTTGAAATTTCATTTTTGACACATGGATTACTTAGAAGCATACAGTTTTTTTTTAAGTGTTTATAGACTTTTCTGTTAATTTTCTCTTACTGATTTCTAGTTTGATTCTACTGTGGTCAGAAAACACGCCTTGCATGGTATCAATTTTCTACTTTTGTTACAGTAAACAAATTCTTGTGTTTTATGTGTTGTTTTATGGCCCGGGATATGTCTATCTTAGGATGTTTCGTTGGGCATCTGAAAAGAATATGTATTCTGCTACTGCTGGGTGAAGTGTTCTGTACAGATCAGATCCTGCTGGTTGATGATATTGACAAACTCTTAACTAGTCTGGGATCCAGTGCTTTCATCATTGAGAGAAGGGTGTTAAAGTTTCCCAGCTGTTGATTTGTCTATTTCTTCTTTGAGTTTTCTCTTTAAATATGGTAACACTGTTATGTGATGCATACACAATAAGGATCTTCCTGGAATTGACCATTTATCACCCTGTGTCTGGTAGCTTTCCTTGCTCTGAAGTCTATCTTACTTGATTTAATATAGCCACTCCAGCTTTCCTTTGATTAATGTTTGCATGATATTTCTTTTTATCCTTTTAGCTTGCATATGTTGCAATATTTGAAGTTTCATTAAGGCAGAACACAGGGTCTGTTGTTTTTTACTCTGCTATGCCAGTCTCTCTTTTGGTTGCTGTATTTAGATAATATTATTCTTTTTCCTTTGTTTTCTTTTTATGGACTTCTTTTGGGTTACTTGGACTTTTTCTTTCTTTTTTTTTTTTAGAATCATATTTTTATTTCTCCAGTGCTTTCGGTGTCTGTGTATAGCATTTTTAGTGGTTACTCTAGGAGCTACACTATATACACATAACTAATCAGTCCACTAGTATGTTCATTTTCCAGTTTAATGATGTATAGAAACTTTGCCTCCCATTACATCCTCTTGCCCTTCTGGTAATTTTAAGTATTTTTTTTCTCTATATTTAGAATCACATCAGATTGTGTAATAATTTTTGCTTCAGCCATCAAAATCAGTTCAGAAAATGCATGTGCAAGAGTGCCTCCTATAGTTACCCATATTTTTCCCGTGTTTTCTTCCTTCCTGATTGTGTCAGGGGTCCCCAAGACCACTCCCACGCTTGATATTCACTAGGACTCACAAGACCCATCATACATTTGTACAAAGGGTTACAAAGGGCTACAAAACAAAATCAGCAGAGAGAAATGGTATAAGAGACAACATTTAAAAGAAACCAGAAACAAGCTTCCAAAAATGCTCTCCCAGTGGAGTTAACACATGACCCACTTAACTCCTCCACTAAGGACATATGTTAATGTTGTCTAACAAGGAAGCTCAGAGGCTCAGTGCTCAACTTTTTTAGTGGGGACCGGTCACAGACTCTTTCAGCATAAACCCTACAGTTTGCATAGTTTTAGGCACCGTGAACCATTCTTACCGTTCTGAGAATGGTGCTAACCCCTCCAGAAATGCAAGATCCCAATGCCAGCCAAAGGAAGTCTTGTAAGCAGAATTTCCTAAGAGTAACAGTCTGAAGCCTGTTATGTTAACTCTTTACTGCACACAAATGCTCCAAGTTTCCCTCTTTTATTGTTTCCTTTTTGTTTATAAAACTGCCTCTATCCATGCTCCTGGAGACAAATTCTGTTTTCCTCCATCTGAGAATGTACTGATTTTCCCTTCATTTTCTTTTTTTTTTAAAGATTTTATTTATTCATTTGACAGAGAGGGAACACAAGCAGGGGGAGTGAGAGAGGGAGAAGCAGGCTACCCGCCGAGCAGGGAGCCCGATGTGGGGCTCGATCCCGGGTCTCCGGGATCATGACCTGAGCCGAAGGCAGTCGCTTAACCAACTGAGCCACCCAGGTGCCTCTTCCCTTCATTTCTTAAAGATATATTCATTTGGTATAGGGCCTAGAGTTGACAATTTCTTTCTTCCAGCACCTAAGGAACATAACACCACTTCCAACTTCTGTGGTTCCTGATGAGACATCTACTACCATTCCAACAGCATTTTCCTTAAAAGAAATGCATTTTCTGGGTGCCTGGGTGGCTCAGTGGGTTAAAGCTTCTGCCTTCGTCTCAGGTCATGATCTCAGGGTCCTGGGATCGAGACCCACATCGGGCTCTCTGCTCAGTGGGGAGCCTGCTTCCTCCTCTCTCTGCCTACTTGTGATCACTGTGAAATAAATAAATAAATAAATGAAATGAAACACACATGCTGCTGACATTTAAAAAAAAAGAAATGCATTTTCTTTGGCTGCTTTCAAGATGTGTCCTTCATTTTTAGGTTGTAGTGTAGAAGCATTATAATATGTCTTGGCATGGGTTTCGTGGGTTTGTCATGTTTGGCATATGTTCAAGCTTTTTTAATCTGTAGGTTTATATCTCTCGCCAAATTTGGGAAGTTTTCAGCCGTTAATTCTTCTAATATTTTTTCAGCCTCTGCCTACCTTCACTTCTTTTACCATGACTACAGTGACACAAATTGTCGCTCTTGCCCGCAAGAACGACCAGGAGACACACTGGGTGGCAAGCTTCTTTATTACTTTCCTCCTCCTTTCTGTTGTGAGGACTACTACTACTACTTTCATTACTACTACTACTACTACTACTACTATTACTACTATTTTTAGGAACTCTTACACACATATATATGCAGCCAATAACCAATGAGCAAGCAGTACACGCCGCGCGCGCGTGATCGCTCCCTCGTGATCTATCCCTCCACCTACTGGTCGCGCAGTGCCTATGCACCTCTTAAAGAAGCTGTCAGCCAATCATACTCAGTTCCTCAAAGCCAGGCGCCGTTTGTCCATGGTCTACGTGGCTCTCCACAACAAATGTTGAATATTTTGTTATATTCCCACAGTTTTTGAGGCTCTGTTCATTATTTTTTCCCTATTGTGCAGACTGCATAATTTCTATTGTTCTATCTTCTAGTTCACTGATTTCTCTGTTACCTCTAATCTGCTAGGAAGCCCATCTACTGAGCTTTTAGCTTTTAGGTAGGTACTTTTCAGTTCTGAAATTTCCATATACTTATTCATTGTATCTCCTATTTCTTTGAAGACTTTCTAATTTTTCATTTATCTCACATGTTCTTTTACTGAGCATATCCAGTTGTTCAAGCACCATTGGTATGGACCATCCTTTTCCAGCTGAATGGTCTTGGCCCCCTTGTCAAATACCAATTGACCATATATGTGAGAGTTTTCCTCAGGCTCTCAGTTCTTTTCCATTGATCGATATATTTATCCTTATGTTACCGAGAACCTATTTTGCCACTGTTTGTAGCTTGGTACTAAGGATTGAAATCAGGCAGTTTAACTCTTCCAAAATTGTTTTTGTAAGACTCAAGATCCTATGATATTCCAAATGAATTTTAGGATAATCTCTTTTATTTTTGTTAAAAACAAAAAAAAACAAAAAAAAACATGAATGGAATTTTGATGGGGATTGTTTTGAATCTATAGATCACTTTGGGTAGTACTGTCATCTTAGTAATACTAAAACTTCTAGGCCATAAGCATAGGAAGTCTTTCCACATACTCACGTCTTCTTTAATTTCTGCAGTATTTTATAATTGTCAATGAACAAGCCTTTTGTCTCCTTGGCTAAATTTATTGCTGGGTATTTCATTCTTTTAGATGCTATTTGTAAATTGGACTTTTATTGGAATTTTTTTTTTTGGAACTTAAAAATATATATATTTCCTATTTGGATAGTTTGTTGAAAATATATGGAAATAAAACTGACTTTTTCCATGTTTTGTATCCTGCAACTATGCTAAATTTATTTTTTAGCGCTGACATTTTTTTTTTTTAAGATTTTCTTTATTTGACAGAGAAAAACACAGCCAGAGAGGGAACACAAGCAGGGGGAGTGAGAGAGGGGGAAGCAGGCTTCCTGCCGAGCAGGGAACCCAATGTGGGACTCGATCCTGGGTCTCCGGGATCATGACCTGAGCCAAAGGCAGTTGCTTAACCAACTGAGCCACCAGGCACCCCTGACATTTTTTTTTAAAGAGTGTGGATTTTTAAGGTTTTATGGATATGGGAGAATGCATCCAGTGAAGACATTGTTTTATTTCTTTTCTAATTTGGATGTCTTTTCTTTTTCTAATTATCCTAGCTAGCACTGCCAGTACTGTATTAAACAGAAATGGCAAAAGCTAACATCCTTATCTCACTCGTGTTCTTCAGAAAAAAAAGCTTTCAGTCTTTCACCACTAACAATGATGTTAGTGTGGATTTTTCATACATGACCTTCATCGTGTTGAGCAAGTTTTCTTCTATTCCCAGTTTGCTGAATGTTTTTTCATGAAAGGGGGTTCAGTTTTATCATATGCTTTTTCTGCATTATTTGAGATAATCATATGGCTTTTATCCTGCATTCTCCTAATGTAGTGTATTACAGAATTCATCTTAATATGTTGAAACATTCCTGCATTCTGGGAGTAAATCTCACATGCTCAAGAGGTACAACCCTTTTAATATGCTGCTGAATTAGCTTTGG